>QEPC01008785.1:550987-619359 GCA_003113815.1 Sphenodon punctatus
GGAGCACAGGTGTAATATGCTCCCAACGGCCCGTCCCCGTAAGGAGACGAGCCGCCGCATTCTGCACTAGCTGCAGCCTCCGGACCAGGAACAAGGGAAGCCCCATGTAGAGCACGTTACGGTAGTCTAGCCTCGAGGTGACGCAGGCATGGATGAGGGAGGCCAGGTCCGGGCCGGAGACGAACGGACGCAGCCTACACACTAGATACAGCTGGTGGAAGGCAGCCTTAGCGACTGCCTCCACCTGCCGCTCCAGGCGGAGGTCTGCGTCCAGTATCACCCCCAGACTCCGAACCTGCTGAGCTATAGGAGGGAGAAACCCCCCCAACCAAAGGGGCCACTACCTCCTTCGCTCTCCCCACCAACATCACCTCCATCCTATCGGGGTTGAGTTTCAGTCTGCTCAGCCGCATCCATTCCGCCACGGCCTCCAAACATTGGGATAGCAACGAGACAGCAGGATCTCGGTCAGTTGAAAAGCTCATCAGCATACAGACCGGAGGCTTAATGTTTTTTTTAACAGTAGTGGTCTTTAAATAAACACTCATCCTATAACTGACAAATCGCTGAGTGTAGTCTGAACCCATAACCACACTATAATTGGCTATTTAAACATTGGCCCTTCTTATACACTGCCCCACGCATGAACACCCATCCTGGAGTATCTTCTTCTCTAAAGGATCTTAAGGTCCTTTACAAATAAACAAACAGCACCCATCCCGGGTGTTCATGCGTGGGTGCCGTCCATGTAACTCCCACGGTGTGGGAGTGCGTGTGCACTCCTGTACACACGCATGCATACCCATGCATGTGTGCAGTTTCCATACAAATAAAGGCTTGACAAGCTAGGTCTCTTCAGCTTAGAGAAGACTGAGAGGGGACATGATAGAGGTTTATACAATTCTGAGTGGTGTGGAACGAATAGATAGGGAACCGTTATTTACCCTCTCAAATAGTACTAGAACTAGGGGACACTCCATGAAACTAGCTGCCAACAGATTTAAAAGAAATAAAAGTACTTTTTCACTCAACGCATGATTGACTTATGGAATCTGTTGCCAGAGGACGTTGTCAAGGCCAATAGTATACCTGGGTTAAAAAAAGAACTGGATAAGTTCTTAGAGAATAGGTCCATTAATGGCTATTAACCAAGTGGCTTACAAGATGAACTTCTTACTGTCGGGAGTTGGGAGTGAACAACGGGGAATGGATTGCCCATTGTGACTGTTGGTTCTTCTCCCATGCGATCGAGATTGTCCACTGTCGGAGGACAGGATGCTGGGCTTGATGGACCATTGGTCTGACTCAGTATGGCACTACTTATGTTCTTATCTACACTCATCCTCCATGCATGGAGCAACCAGCAAAAAGGTAGTTGCTCCGTGCGTGTTAATGGGTGGGGGGTGAGTGTAGATAGGTGTGCGCCCATCTACACCCTCCCCCACCCACTGCACATGGACCACAGCGCACACCGACCCCCTCACGTCATGTCCTGTGTAAAAAGGGCCATTGCGTCTGCCTCTATACACTTGTATTTTCAGAAGAGACATACCTTAACCAGAATCTCTGGAACGTTTAGTCTGTCAAAGTTTCCCATGTTATAGTCACCTGCGAGTAATCTTAAAAGCTACGTGGCAAAAAACAGACACTTGAAGAGCATAGATAAGATTTGTATGTGAACAATGAGAACATCTACAGTTATATTTGCTAATATGAAGGGTAATAAAGGCTCATAATCCAAGTAATAAAGAGACTTCTCATATAATACTGTTCAGAAGAAACCTCTGTTATGGACAAGTTATTTTAAAGTTACTCCTTCGGGGTGTCACAAACTTTATTGAATTTAATTTATTTATTTATTTATTTATTTATTTATTTTCATTATTAATACCTCATCTCTCCTCCCTAGCAGTTTGAGGCAGCTTACAAAAGTTAAAACATTTAAAAATATACATAAAATACACATAAAAGGGAAACATAAGAATTAAAAAATAAAAAACCCATCCTTCCCACCCACCCTTCACCCACCTCCCTCACCAAAGGCCTGGAGGATCAGCCAGGTCTTGCACTGTTGTTGAAATGAGGCATGGTCTGGGGCCACCCGGGCCTCCACCAGAAGGGGGTTTCACAGCCTAAGTGCCATCACCGAGAACACCCTCTCCATCGTAACCCCCTGCACCACCCAGAGGACATCAAGAAGGGTGCTCCCAGCGGACCGCTTCCAAAGGTGCTGCCAGAGAACTTTCCTCTGAAATATCTGGAACTAACTATTGTCTGCTATTAAAGACAGAGGTACTATGATCACTAGTATACATACCACGAGATATAGGCTTTCCATGGAGTCATATCAGTAACTTCTGCAATAGAAACCTGATTCTGAGGGACCTTCTTGTTGTGGCCATAGTCATGTAAAACACAAAAGGCCCTAGAAGCATATAGTCTTATTTATTCATCCTGTCTTACTCCTTCCTTTTGCTTCCAAGGTTCTTGAACGTGTTGTCTACTTCCACTGCCTCGACTTCCTCTCCGCCAACTCCTCCCTTGACCCCCTCCAATCTGGCTTCTGCCCCCTTCACTCTAGAAACTGCTCTCGCTAGACTCAATTCACTCCCTTGGCTTCTATGGCTCCATCCTTGACTGGCTGTCCTCCTACCTCTCTGACCGCTCCTTCAAGGTGTCCCTTACCAATTCCACTTCCTCCTCCTTTCCCCTCTCGGTTGGTGTTCCCCAAGGCTCTGTCCTTGGCCCTCTCCTCTTTTCTATCTATACCCTGTCCCTAGGCAAACTCATTGCCTCCCATGGCTTCCAATATCATCTCTACGCTGATGACACTCAACTCTACTCCCTCTCTTCATCTGTTCAAGCTCACCTCACCAGCTGACTCTCTGATATCTCTACCTGGATGTCTCAACGTCAGCTCAAACTCAACATGGCTAAAACTGAACTCATCTTCTCCCCTCCCCATCCTTCCTCTCCCTCCTCCCTGTTGATCCTTATTGACGGGGTCACCATCCTTCCCATCCCCCAAGCCTGTAGCTTAGGCTTCATCTTTGACTCACCCCTTTCTTTTAAACCCTGCATCAACTCGGTTGCCAAATCCTGTTGCTTCTCCCTCCATAACATTGCTAAGATTCACCCTTTTCTCTCTGTCTCCTCTGCCAAAACCCTTGTTCACGCCCTGGTCATCTCTCGCCTCAATTACTGTAACCTCCTTCTCACTGGCCTCCCCCGCTCTCATCTTTCTCCCCTTCTCTCCATCCAAAACCCTACTGCCAGGGTCATCCACCTCACCTGTCACTTTGACCATGTGCAACCCGTTCTTTCCTCTCTTCACTGGTTCCCCCTTCCTGAACAAATCCTGCACAAGCTCCTAGTCTTCCCCTATAGAGCTCTTCACAACCTTGCTCCCCCCTACCACTCTGCACTGATTTCCCTCTGTACTCCAGTTCGTGAACTCTGCTCCTCCTCTATCCCGTCTTTCCCTCCCATGCCTCCTCTTCTCCCCTAACTGCCTTCATCCCTTCTCCCTAACTGCCTCCCATGCCTGAAACTCCCTCCCTGCCCACATCCGCCTCGCCCCCTCCCTTTGTTACCTTCAAATCCCTCCTCAAGACCCACCTCTCCCGCTCTGTCCTCGTCGACTCCTCACTTTCGTAACTCCTGCTGATACCTACCATCCAGTTCAATTTGTTACCTGAGGTCTGTGTACTCATATCCTCACCACACAGACCAGCCATCCATCGTTCTCGATGTAACCAAGCCAAGCGTGTGCACCTGAGACCTCGCATCTTCGTGAATGTTACACCCCTTGTCTCTCCCTCTGTTCCCCTTCCTTCATCTCCCCTCCTTTCCCCGTTTCACAGATTGTAAGCCCTATGGCAGGGACCGTGTCCATTCCATTACTTTGTAAAGCACCAGCTACATTGCTTGCGCTATATAAATGCTTGCTAATAATAATAACAACAATATTTGTCATGTAAGTCTACCATGTACAATATATCTAAGTAGTTAGCTCCTCAGTGACTTGCACAAATTCAGTCTCCAGATGGCTGAAGAATTTGTTTCTTCTCGGTATTATTGTCTGACTTCCATTACTCGAGTCTGAGGGTGTTAATATACATTACAATGCCTGGTATGACCCACGTGAGCCAGAGCCTTACCCACACATCTGTTTAGCGGGTCACCAGATCTGGGACCACTACAGCCCCTGACTGGGTAGGTGGTTTCCCAGGAATTCCTGGCCCAAGGGCCACCCAGGCAAGCCATAACAGGCAAGCGCGTATGTTTGTGCCACCATCCTGTCCCCAGCACATTGGCTGTCATGGCCTGTTGCCATGGCTGCCCATCATGGGGCAGGGTGGGGCACCGGCCACAATGGGAGCAGGGCCAGCTAGACTCATGTCTTATGTCTTCCCCGTCCCAGTTGATGTACGGGAACATTTTTTCTGTTCTCCAGCCTGATCTGGCCAGGGGTGTCCCCACCTCCCTGGGACATGTAGCTGGTGCACTGGCTCCAAGTTTATTAACATCCTAAACTAGTGAAATTCATCCTGATACATAATTTATAAGGACAGAGGTTCTTGACAGTGTGTATTGGTATCCCTTGTGTACATGAATGGAACAGGCACATATTTGCAGTCCTGCAACCAATTTTAGTAACTGTGGAGTAAATCAGTGAAAAAACAGGATGATAGTGCAATTTCTTTGCATATTAGTTTGTTGAAGCGAGGCAACTTTCTTTCACATTTGTGTGGAAGTCCAGAATAAGACTTGATTTCAATGCAGTATGTCCATTTAAGTCTGTACAAGACCACTGCTTAGGTAAATTTCTAATGCATTGGGGATATTACTGGAAGCACATTCATATAACTAGTAGTAATTATTACAGTCACAAAAGAAAAGGACACAAGATGATAACTATTAAATTAATTCATACAGGGGTCCTGTCAGTTATCTACAGGATCAGAAAATAATTATTGGGTACATATCAAATAAAATGGTGTCTTACTTTTATCCGTTGTTGTGAATGAATACTCATGCATCCACTCCCACACTTCCCCAAACATTTCTTGCCAATTTATGATAAATGCCTTTCTTTAGGCTAACATTATCATAACATTGAATGTGCATTCAAAGTTTTAGGTTACAGAAGAGATAAACTATCTGCCGGTGATTTATGCGGGTTTATTTAACCTCTGCAAGTCCCTTTGCACAGTGTGTTTTTTAGTTAATCTCTAGTTCTTTGCTTTGTTTGTAGCCACAGCCGTTTCCAGTGAGCAGAATCCTGTCATTATCATAGCAGTGGTTGCTGTGGCGGGCACCATCATTCTAGTCTTCATGGTGTTTGGCTTCATCATTGGCCGAAGGTACTGTGCATTTTGTAGCTGTGAACTTTTCTGGGTTCACTGTTGTATGATCTTCAGAACTACACCAGCCTGTGTTTTAACTTCCGTAAACTAAAATGAAAACTAAAATGAAAACAATGGTTGATCTAATATGACAAATTTTCCCCTCAAATTTCATTTTAAGTTGGTCAGATCGTCCAGTTATTTAACCACCAGGAAAGAAACTGTTAAATTGTGCTAGTTATATTTTTAATGCTGTGCTTCTCAAGCTTTTTCCTGGTGACCCCGGGAAATCACTTATACGACACTTACCCTGTCATCATGTGCAGCAAGAAAAACATGCCAAGCATACAAAGTATCAGTCAGTATTATACCGCATACACGTGGGGTCATGACCCACACTCTGGAAAACTCAGTTTTAGTGGTTGGTGTAT
This sequence comes from Sphenodon punctatus, assembly GCA_003113815.1. Lineage (NCBI taxonomy): Eukaryota > Metazoa > Chordata > Lepidosauria > Sphenodontia > Sphenodontidae > Sphenodon > Sphenodon punctatus. The sequence goes on from QEPC01008785.1 coordinate 556,767, forward strand.
TATAAAGACAATTAATTGCAACGTCTCTGATTCAAAATCAAAAAGCAGTTTTTGTTGAATTCCTTGTAAATTTAAGAACAACATCACTTTGTGGGCAAAAGAGCTTATCATTTGTTCTTGGATCACTTTAATCTTCAAGCTCGATCTATCCCTATTTTCAGGACTAATTAACCCTATCATTAACATACAGTAAGTCCCTGTGTAGATCCCATTTTCTAAATTGAGTGACTAATCCAGTTAGTTTAAACCTGTTTTTAACAAAGTTGAGATTGGAAAACACATTTAATCCCCATACAGAGTTGCCAGCAAGATTTGTTTATGGGTCAAGAGCAGGAGAGCCTCTTCACCCACCCTTTTACAGCGTGACCATGCCTTATCCAAACATTCTGCCATCACAACACTTGGAAAGGGCGTGGCCATGTCAGAAACAGGCAGGATAAAGGGACTGCTCCACCCCTTTTAGACATGACTGAGCCTCTTTCCAAGTGCAGTGGCATCACAGTGCCTGGAAATGGGTGTGACCTCATCATAAGGGGGCTGGACGAGGGGGGTCTCTCCCTCATTTTCAAGTGTTCTTACATCATTGTTCTCAGAAAGGGGTGTGGCCATGTTGGAAAGGTGAGAGAGAGCCCCTTTCACCCCCACTCATTACCAATATGGCTCTGTCCCCCAACCAGAAGGGCCCAGAAGATCCCAGGGCCAGACAGGAGCCAGGGGAGTGCACCCGCATCTCTTATCCCCCCCTTCCTGCCTGTAGACAGAAACTTAATCACTGTTAACTAGCTCATATTACATATACACCATGAGGTTTTTTTAACAGATTAAATATAAATCATTTTTAGGGGTGTGCACCAGGGACCCATGTCATTTTTCGTTGTTTTTTTGGTTATTAAAATGTGTCATTTTCATTAATAACAAAATGTTGTTTTTCATTATTGTTGTCGTTATTGGTATCGGTACCGATTTCAAATGAAGATTTTGGTTTTGGTATCGGTATCGATTTCGTGTGCCAATGAAGAATTATTGTCAGAAGTTGAACTCCTTCCCCTTCTCATTGTGATACAGAAAGAAGTGCACGTAATAATATACACTGTACACAATATGTAGTTTTATTTATATAATATATACAGGATCTAAGCTGAACCTAACCTATGTATAATACAAAATGTTCCTATCCTATACTCCTAATATATATAATAAAACAACCTAGTATCTAAAGATCTAATCTATATAAACACAACTTATATCTATATCTATATAATATATGGACAGGGAGAGACAGACAGGGAAAAGGAAAACTCAGGTATATCTGCTATCTCTCTTAAGGAGTTTGTGTGTACCTATACCTAAGGAATAAGGACTGGGCGGTAGGGAAAGGAATAAGGGATATATATATGGGAGGATTTCTAGTGTAAGCAGCTTCTGCAAACGCACCCTGACAAGCAAGAGAGCTAACACAGAGTGAAGCAGCCCAGCCCTACAATATTAAGGGTTGCAGTGCCCTCCCTCAGAGCCCTCCTGATTGGTTCTGGGGGGCAGAGGCATTGAGGAATCACAGGGTGCCATTCAACTGCTGGGATCTGCTTGTGCTGCTCATTGTCCAGAAATACATCCATCAGGTCCTTCCCCTCCCAGTTCAGGAATTCAACACTGTTGCTGGCTCCAAGATGTCTGCTCCCTCCTCCCCTCTCCACAGTTCCCTCCAAAAAACACCTGTCAGGCTGCCAGGCAATAATGAAATCAATAACAACTTTTGTTATTGTTATTGATTTCATTATTATTTTTGTTGTTTTCGTTATTGATATAATGAAAATAACATGCAGACCCCTAATCATTTTCCCATGCAGACAAGGCCTCAGATAGTTTTTAACATTAATTAAAATTTCCTTTGTTTCAGCTAGAACACTTCCCAGTAGTTATCTGATTTTAAAATAAAAGCCTTTCGTATTAGAACTATTCATGTCTCACTGTAACCAGTATCACTAAACAAATCAGAGCTGGGATTTTCAAGGGGCCAAAGGGAGTTACAAACCTAATGAAAATTGGGCCTCCTTCTCTCATATGCCCTCTTGACAAATGTGTGCTGGTAGAGTACTTCCAATATAAGGGATTAAACTGTTATTTTCAGTTAAAATTGCCTTCTTTCTTTTCAGGCACTGTGGTTATAGCAAAGCTGATCAAGAAGGAGATGAAGAACTTTACTTTCATTGTAAGTGTTTTGTTTTCCTCTGCTTCTCCCCTCTCTTCCCAGGCCAATTATAACACATTGGGAATAATTTGGCAGTAATTGAATAGAGACAATGGGTGAAAACAAATAAGACAGTAACCCACAGTAGCCAGCAAGTCAGTTACTCATCAGTTCTGTGACCACCAGATGTTTGCCCATTTCCACCTCGCGGCAGGTGGCCAGCTGCTATGGGACGCATTGTTTGGAGAAGGTTCGTGATGAAGCCTGGACCAAGTCTTGTCCAGCCAGACAACCTCCCATCTGTTATGCCCTGCCCAGTGTGGCATTGAGGCGAGGTTTGAGGATCGGGCCTGGAGGAGTCTGCTCAACCAGTCCACCAAACAGCTTATTGGAAGGGGCAGGACTTGTAGGAACACCCGTACCTAGTCGAGTACACGTACCATACAGCTGATTGGGGAGGGGGGGGACAGAGAAGCACCTCCACCCAGTCCAAGTGTGTGCACCAAACAGCTGATCAGGGTGCTCCTCCAGGCCCCCCATCAGCTGTTTGGTGGGCCAGAGGAGGGTGCTCATGTCAGGCCCCCAAGATCAGCTGTTTGACAAGTTGAATGCATGCACCAAACAGCTAACGAGGGGGCAGGCGGGAGGAGTTCCCTCAGTCAGCCCAGGTGTGCAAGCCAAACAGCTGATTAGGGGATCCGGAGACGCACCCTCAACTGGCACAGGTGCATGTGTCAAACAGCCAATCAAGGAAAGGGAAACAAGGAGTGCCCTCACCTGACCTGGGTGTGCACATCAAACAGCTGATCAGGGGCACTCCTCTAGGCTTCCCCAATCAGCTGTTTGACGGACCGGGTGAGTATGCCCCCTGAGCTGTTTAGTGGCAGCTCCTCCCACGGGCCTGAGCCTGCTGGGCATCAGGGGTCTAGGAATCCTGTCCTGTATGGATGGCTCCTTGGCCGACACGTGGTATGGAGGGACTTGTGAGGACAACCCCCCTGCTCACATTCCCTGTGAGGTGGCTGCTTGTTTGAACTGCCCTCCCTGCTGAACCAAGGAGTGGTGGCTGCGGTGGCCCTTTCTGGGGTGGCCAGGGGATCTGGCTCACCCCCATCTCCTTTGATTTCACCCAATACTAGAATAACATTATCATACGTGAAGGGCTATAGTAAATCCAAAATACTATAAACAGCAAATATGAAGTTTAAAAATGTAGAGAGAGAAGGAGAAAGAACTCCCAAGAAAGGGCCCAGATTAAACATTGTTCGTAGGAAATATTTTATTGTTGTTCCCACTCCATATTTTTCTTTGATTTGTTTTGAATAAGGGTTCCACACCATCCAAATGATCCCTCCTGAGATGCTGCAATTGATAGTTCCTTGACCAAGTGGCTGTGTGACCTTTACCTCAGGCAAACTTTTGATCAGGGAAGACAGGGTCAGTGGGTTACCCCAACACTGATTAAAATTTCTGGTACTCCTGAAATGTACTGGTCAAAAATGTCACTGGCACTTGCAGAACAAAATATTCTGCACTTGCAGAACAAAATATTCATTGAAATTTTAATAACCAATGTGCAAAAGAAAACTCAGGAACTGAATTCCCACTGTGTGCATTTGCTCAGTTGCAAAAATAAGTCCCAGATCACCTCCCGCTAAATTCAGTAGCAAAATGCTGCAACATTGGCCCATTACCTGTTCACCTGATATTAAGAAGTGCTGTCAAGGCAGAAAGAGGATCGACAATCAATAGATTTTGTTTCTCGGCCAAACTGTTCATTCTTGTCACTAGTCAGATTGTTATAAAGGTTTACCAATAGGATGATGGACAAGCTGAGCAAATACTGTGAAACTTCCTGTAAGCGTCATTTTATGCAAGCCAAAACACTATCGATTTTAACTACTGACCCAAAGCAAATATGTGGCAATGCTAATATCCTTGGATACCTTATAATTTTGATATCAGTAGATCTCTTAGAGGTTTATTTTTTGCCATAGCGGCAATTGTTTTTATTGCTCACTATCATTACAGCAGAATATTAAATGTAACAAATGACTGGTTATAAAGTTTGCTTTGTTTGTATGGTATTGGGCTTTTTTTAAATTGCTGTTAAAATACTGATTATTTAATCAGGTTCTTATTTAGCAAATGAGGTTGTTACTAGCCACAAAACCTCGTGTTTTCTCATTGCAAGGCTATCTAAACTAGTGATGCTATCCAGACTGAGGTCAAAGTCATGTCAAGGTTTCTTTCTGACGTTTCTGTCTTGAGAAAATTAGATCAGCCTGGATTCATTCATGCTCCAGCGTTTAGACGTGTCACTACTTAAATCAATTCATTTATGTACAAGCGTGTATTAAGCTGAGGAGTGACAACATTACACCCTTAGTCAAGCAACCTCATAACATTACACATAAAAGGTGGAGAATAGTAATGTAATAAGTATTAATTAGCACATTCAAAGTGCATTGCAAAATGTCTTGCAAATCAGCTGCTATTAACATGTAGCTACTTTGGGGGTGGCAGATTCAGCCAATTACCTCTTTTTGTTCACAATATAGGCCCTTCACGTCCCCAAAATTCACTTTGTTGTGGGTTTTTTATCCCATTTAATCCCATTTTATAACTGGAGAGGAAATGAAATCAATTGCATTTTCTTTCACTTGCTTCCATAGTCAAAAATGAATGTGCCAACTAAAGAATTACTTTATCCCGTGTCTGTTCTAAACTGTGATTTTCAGATTCTGACTTTCAGTGAAATTGTAAACAAGTTGATAAAGAACCTGGTGCTCAGTGTTCCGAAGCTGTTCCTGGAAATTATAAGAGTGTTTATTTCTTCCATTTCTTTCTTTCAAGAAGTCTAGTCATCCAATATCCAATAGGTGGAATATCTGCCAGAACAGTCACACTTGTCTTATTAGTACAGTAGCATGAAGCATTATATAAATTACTTTTTTTTTTTTAAGCCAGGCTACTCTCTCAGTGTTTTTGAAGGAAAGCAGGGTATTTAATTTGATTTGAGGACTGTGTCCAGAGTGAAATGAAACACAACACTATGGTCACTAGCTATTTACAATTTTGTGTCCTTTTGTTCTTTTAACATTGAGACAATTTGCTTATATATGTATTTATTTATTTTAAGCATTTCTTATGTGCTAAGACACCAGGTTGAATTTTCACAGTAACTTGAAAGCAACAATTTAACTAGCTTTTAGAGCAGTGGATTTAATAGAATGTCCAATCCTTTGTCTCAATCCCCCTCAACTTTCCATGGCCCTGAGTGCTACATTTAAAGGTATAAACACAATGGAGGAGTTTAGTCAAGCAATTCCAATTTACATTTTGTTTCCTCCTACCATTTTCTTCTAACAATGTCTTCAAATCCAAGCCAGCACTATTTCATGTTGGTATGCCAAGATAGCTTTGGCCTGTCAAAATGTTTTATGACAGCTTGAATAAAGAACCACCAGAGCCCCATTTGAGATTCACAATGTTACCTCCAATCCAGGCCCCTTATCTCAAACACAAGAGGATGTCTCAGTCTCCATCTGCCTTCTTGAAAGCACAATATAGAAAGTTAACCTGTTGTTTTCAGCTCTCTTTTCCTGGTCTTTGGCTTAAATAACAAACTCGCATTTATCATTTTGAAAAGTGGAAGCATTATCATGATGATTAAAGATACATCTATTAAAATAGGGAATGTAGCAAAGTTAACCTCTGGGTAAGATCTTAAATAATTTCTCAAGGATCTCAGCAGATCCATTCAACCTATCACCCTCACTCTGCATCTACAAAACCATTTTTTCATTATATGATATTTTAAAATTTTCTTTTAGTGATACAATTTGAATTGTATGAACACACTAGATGGTAATTTAATGTTTTACTAAGAGATTGCTGGGAAACTTCAAGTTCTCTATGTTTTGTGGTGGCCTTTGATCCTACATTTAAGTCAACCTTGTTAGGACAAAAAAGCCTTCCTTTATTTTCACATAGAAAATTAATCAGAGGGTTTTTTTAGGCTAGAAGGAACCATTATGATCAGTTAATCAAACTTCTTGTGTAACATAAGCTAGTGCAGTGGTTTGGATCCACATTTCTGTCATAACAATAATTCACTTTGCAGAGTGAATTCTTTTAAATCTCCGCAAAGTTAAAAGACAAAACAAGGGACAGTGTCTAGTTGTGAAGCACCAGAAGAGCGAACTGCCCCTGGCTATCACTCAGCTTATGGCAGAGAGGCAGCAACCTGCACCAGCTCTATGGCTAGACACACATTCTGTAGAATGTGTAGCAGCTAATCACAACGGACTGCTCCCCTGCTGCATGTCTACCAACCCAGTAATCCATATGGTGGAGTAAGGAGGGTTCTTACAAACCCCAAGTCTGCAGCCCAGGAACATTACTGAGGTTATAACCTTACGTAAAAGATTGCTAGCGTGTCTATGTGCCTAACTCAGCGTCACTAGTTAAAGGAGAGTGAAACAGGAGAAGGAAGAGATTAACCATTATACTGACTATGCTGCAGTGTAGGGATCCCCATACTTGGGGTCAGTCAGCATGTGTGCATCTGCTTAGCCTTAGTGGGCCCTTGGTTCTAGGTGTTGCTGTGGGGCTCCAGAGCTTGGACAAAGGGTGCCACACAGCTGCACCAGTGCTGCTTACTTCCCAGCCTTCTTCCTCATGCCCTTCTCCTTCCAACTCTGACCTTGGTTGGGTATCTCCTACACACACACACACACAGTAGGTAGCCTGGGTTGGAGGCCCCAAATTGTGTGCCCTTCCAAAAGCACTGAGAAGGGACAGCTAGGGTGGGAGGAGCTTTGATTTTAGTTTGTGGTTTATACGCAGAGGAATGGGCACTTTGTTCTCCCCTGTGCTTTTTATTTCAGCGAAAATACTACATTTTGTATACTCTCTTATCCATTTTAGATCTTAGGATGCTGCATGTAGGATGTGCAAGAACTATGCCCCTGTATTGGTTTCAAACCTTCCAGCTGTGAGCCAGACATGGCTGCTAACACTAGTCAGTTTAGAGCTGGGAGTATGTACCTGTGTAAGGAAATTTGCAGATGATGTCCAAGACTCATGTTGCCTCTTAAAGATGCTCTGATTCAGGTGGCGTGGAAAGATGCTTGCTGTTCCAGGGAGCACTCTGAATAATGAAATTCCAGGGCTGACTGCACAATAAGTGCTTTGCTTCATCACAGTCATGCTTTCTTACATCATTACAGTTAAATTTCCAGGCACCAAAACCTACATTGACCCTGAAACCTACGAGGACCCAAATAGAGCTGTCCATCAATTCGCCAAGGAGCTAGATGCCTCTTGCATTAAAATAGAGCGTGTGATTGGTGCAGGTAAGGGTGCTGTGGCTTCAGCTTATTCAACTGTTCCATTTAGCCAGGATCGAAACTCATACATCATAATGACAGGCAAATAATTATACCTCAAGTAGAGAACTTCTTGCATTTGGCAGAGCGGTTAGGAGCAATGAAGCTGCACTTGCTCATAAATGTAAAATAAATAAATAAATAAATAATTGAAGAGACTTACATGGCACAGAAAAAGTGTGTGATTCGGTATCCACTTCTGGAAAAAATTGCAAATTACATTTTTCAGAAATCAGTAATTTTATTACCTATTACTCACTGTCAGAGTAAAAACGATGGATCTGGGTACAAATCCTGTTCACTTTACTCAAATAAGTAGGCTCTATTTACTGCCAAATGTCTACTTGCAAGGCTGAGGAAGGAAAACAGACTTGAGGCCATATTCTATATATACTCTGATGAGGTTTGGGATTTATGTAACAAAAGCCTCTTTAATATATTGTTTTTCTTCTGCAAGTTTAAAAAATATTTCATTAGCACAAAAAAGTTCTTGTTGTGCCTCTCCTGAGTGACTGTAATTGTACTGGCATTACATTGCTTTTCTTCCTCTTGAACTGTCTGCCACCTACTTAAGCAGTGGCGTTCATGCCCCGAAAAGCAGTTTTCATTTGTTTGCATTAATAAGACGGGTGACATTTTTATTGCACAAGTCCATGTAGTGAAATTAAGTATCCATAGGCAAGAAAAATATCAAATACCTCAGACTCCTGGAGGAAACGTTCTTTTGATTTCCTGTTGTGTTATAAAGTATTGTTTAAATCCTTTTTTTTTAAAAAAAGGCAGCCTAGTAGTAGTTTGACAAGCACTGTAAATTATGTGCAACAGTTCTATTAAAAGAATTCTGATTTTTTTTAAAAAATCTCTAGGCTATAAAAGATAAATATGACAACACTTAGTGTGTGATCTTCTGGCTTCTTAGGGAGAGCCATGGCATTTAGGGCCAGCACAATCCCCACTGAAGCAAATGGGGCTCTCAGAGGTGTTAACTGCTAAAGGTTAGTGCTGGTGCTAAACAGATCATGCGGATACAATTTATTAATGTTCCCCTTTCTTGTGGAGCTGAATTAATGTTCACATGTTGACTACTCTCTAACTCCAAGAGCATCAAAATCAAAGGAAATGCTTATGTAGGAATCTACTACTCAAAATGAGTAAAAGCCTCAGAATATGCCCATTATTAAGCAGCACTTGGTGTCAAATTAGAATGACATGGATATGCGTATAGCTATATCCCTAGATAGATAGATAGATAGATATAAGCACAGCAAGATAGATCTATTTCAAGATTATTTCATTTGGTGTGGATTTGAAATTGTGGATCAGCACAGTAGGATCTATCTATCTAACTAGATCAGCACAGTACGATCTTTTATATATTTCAGTGCAGCCTTATTTTATTTGGTGTGGATTTTAAATTCTAGATCAGCACAGTAGGATCCCTGAATTTGATCTTTACTCCCTTGCTGTTCTGTTGTTTGTCTGAGATTGGAGATGATCACATAAAAATTTTAGAATGCCAACATGAACCTACTATTCTTCGACTGGAATGCAGTTCTCTTTGTTTAGTCATATTCAACAGTGACCCAAAACATATAGCCTGATTCCAGTCTCAGCTGGGCTGGCTAATTCCACTGTAACTCCATTATCTTACTCTTGATATTCATTGGCCAAAATTAAGAGCAGAGCTGGAACCAAGATCTTGTGATGGTGTAATGTAGTTGCAATTTGCTCCAGGCTTAGTTGTGGATGGGTTCAGATCTGGAGAGTATGCTTAGCAAGATTGAGAGGGAAAGCAGTCAGATAGCAGCAGGCTGACAAAGACAAAAAAGAGATTGCCATGCCACACACATCAAAGAAAAGGATGGAATGTCTGCACAAGTGACAGCTGGAAAAGCAGCATGGAAATCTCAATATGTATCCAGCTATTGTGGTAGGAGAGACTGCCTAGTGCTGTGAATTCCTCCAATGAGTGTTGTGTGTGTGAGTGTGAGCATGTGTTTGATTTTCATGGGGGGCTGCATCATTCTCTTGCCAAATCTTTGTTGCTGCCCTGCTGATGCCACTTGATATGAACAGACCTTTGTTTTTATCCCCTTCCCTGCTGACATGTTGGGCTAAGAGATACTTGGCTGTCCAGTATTACACTGTTCTTTGCTACTTCTTCGAACCCTCCAACTAGCATATCTTTTAGGCCATTCTACAAGCCTGGCTTTGGTGCCAAAGCAGTATTTGGGGGTCCTCCAGTGTGAGTGTGTGCTCTTTTTACTGTGTAAGTATGTATGTATGTATGTGTGTAGGTATGCCAACTCACTTATATGGCCTGTAGAAAAGAGTAGTGCATGAATCTGACTGTTCGAGCCAACTTCCATCCTATCCCACTCCATTCCTGAAAACCCACTTCCTGCTCTATCTTCTCAGTCCTTCCCCAGGGGATAGGAGAAGGAGAGGAGGCAGCTTCCTCAGTCCCAACTTCTTTGAACCCGTCTGATGCTTCATTCTTGCTTCCTTTGTCTCCCTGAGCTTTCTTTTTTTCCCCCTCTGCCTTCTTCCTCCTCATTTTCACTCCTCTTCTTTCCCTTTGTTAGCCCATCTCCACTACATGCCACCCCTGGCCCTTACTAAAGGTTAGTGCTTTACTAAGACCCTTTTCACATGGGCCGTGGTGGGTGGGTGGAGGTGAGTGTGCACCCATTCCCATGGGTGCACACCCACCTCCATGCATGGAGGCACCGCCGTATTCCCCAATGCCTCCATGCGTAGGTGATAGGTGGAGATGGCTAGAGTGCAGGAGTGCGCACGCACCCCCACCCTGCGTGGGCACAATTCCCACAGATGCCCCACCACCACACACCCACCGCAGGCAGCATTTGCATGGGCACCCACACCCCCCGTGAGGTGGGGCCATCAGAGGAGTTCTCGAAGCCTATCAGTGATGGTGGACCTCACTCAAGGCTGCCTCTTTTCTGATGCTGGTGTTGCCTGGGATGCAATCAGCAGTGAGCTTTTCCTACACTGTTCAAGTGTAGGGACCAGTGTTCACTGTGTTTTCCCTATTATTAGCAATGGGGAAAATGCAATGAACACACCTTCCTATTCAAGGGCCACTCAAAGAGCCTTCACAGCTCATATGTGCCCCATGGCCCACCTGTCAAAGACAATTGCTATGCAGGCACCTTTCTGGGAGTCTTATGCTCCCCAGTTATTCTCCTGCCCAGCTAACGTTATTTTGGCTCTGCTTACACCATCATAGGATGCTTGGTCATTGTTTCCTACACATTTCTCCAAGTGGCCCATGCATAACTGGCTAAAACGTCAATTTATGTCTAATTGACAAATAATAAGTTGAAAGTGATCAATCTGTTTTAGACAAACCTATCGAGCCTGGTTGTGATCTCACATCTGCATAAATTAGAACTCCGTTTACTTTTTAAAGTCAGGTGTAAGTGAAGAATCTGCCCTAGAAAGAGTGACAAAAACAAGCAAAAGAGTGATATTTTACCGTGATAACCAGGTGTGCATCTGTAACATTTTCTATTAGTTACAAAAAATGAATGTAATTCGTGTTTGTAACCAATGTTACAAAAATGGATGAATAAGCAAATTATTCCCATTTGCTTTCATCCATTTTTGTTTATTAAAAGCTGTGCATGAGAAAAATGGCCACCAGGGCCATTCTGCCCATAGACACCCTTTTCCAAAATGCCTCTGGCAGTCATACGCAGGCTGCATGTGCAGGCGGGCTTCCCTTTTCCAAAATGGTGCTGATGCTGCCAGCACCGTTGAGTGCTCACGCTCAGAATTGTCCAGCTTCAATTTTGTGCTTGTACAATGGTTTTTTTAACCAATATTATTACTATTGTTGTTGTTGTTTAATTTTTTTAAAAAAGAAAACCCCCGAAAACAAATGTTTTGTCTACAAAACCTCTCCAGAATGAAGGGGATTTTGTAAATGAAAATGAATGGGGTGTCTTCTGGACACCCCTAATAATACTTGTCGTTTTTGCAAAGTTATTGAACTTTATGTTTGAGTTAAAAGAAAATCCATACTAATAATAAACCTACTTAATGAGATAATTTTAAGCCATTACAGAATAAAGTATTTTGGTCATGATCCTCAACTAGTATAAGCTGGTGAGACTTTTCTAAATTCAATGGAGCTACAACAATAAAAACCAGTTGGAAATGTGACCCTTGGACTTGAAGGGACATGTGGCCCCTTGGACTGATTCAACAAAGACCCTTTTACAGATACTCTAACACTGATAAAATGGGTGTTACATTTTATTGTACATGTTGCAGGGCTTCAGGTGTGCTTGATGGGTGCCCTGCAACATGTATAATATCAGTTTTAGAGTGTCTGTGTGAAAAGGGCCAAAGTATGTGAGCAAGTGACTAAGGCCCTTTTCAACCGGGCTGCGGTAGGTGGGGGGGATGGGTGTGCACGCGCGGTGGACAGAGGTGGGTGGGCATTCATTCCCACGGGCACACACCCATCTCCACGCATGGAGTAACTGGCATTGGAGCCTGTTGCTCCGTGCATGGGTGATGGGTGGAGGTGGATGGAGTGTGGGAGCGTGCACATCCCCACACCCACTGTGGGTGCCATTTCTACAGGCACCCACCCATCCCCCCGCATCTGCTGCAGCATTCTCATGGACGCCCCCCCCCCTTGCACACGTGTGGAGTGGGGAGCGCCTGTGTGAAAAGGGGCTAACGTACAGCACTTTGTTACGTCATTGAAATTAGTGTGACCACACGTGTGGGTTAAAATAATAGCAGTATTTCACCAAACATTTGCCTGCATGACACCATCTTAAGACCTACGTATAGCTGTGCAATGCCAGATAGCAACAAAGCACGCACTATATTTGAAATATCAATCAGGATCATAACCACATCTCCAGATGATGTGGCACCATTTGGGATGCCAACCCACAATAACGAGAACCTCTGAATTATTGATTTGCTTAAGTGCCATGCTGAATCAGGGCCATGTAGGACAGTGTACATGTGAGTGTATGTATGTGTACATATATATGCCATTCACTGTTAATCTGTTCCATTATAGGAGAATTTGGTGAAGTGTGCAGTGGGCGCCTGAAGCTTCCAGGCAAGAGAGATGTGGCAGTAGCCATTAAAACCTTGAAAGTTGGCTATACAGAGAAGCAAAGGAGAGATTTCCTGTGTGAAGCAAGCATCATGGGGCAGTTTGACCACCCCAACGTTGTTCATTTAGAAGGCGTTGTCACCAGAGGTAAGCAGTCACTAAATCTGCCCTTCAGATAACAAACTAAAATGGAGGAAATTGCTAGTGTATCCATGGTCAGTGATTCAAATTATAAATGTACTGTGTACTCTTAATGGATTTTCTCCTGATGTGTAACTAACTCAAACAATACTTACTTTGTGCTACAACCTGAGGAAAAAATTAAGATTCATGCATGATTAAAAGATGAAGAACTTTGAAATGTATTATTTTTTTCCAGTTTCATTTAGCCTCAGAGACCATGCAGGAAGATAAGGTTTCTTATGTCCTTTCATATTAACTTAAGTGTCACTTTCCCAGAGTCGCATTCACACAGCAGGAGTCAGGAGAACACACTGACATTTTGATTTGTACGGTTTAATTTTGCGAATCATGACCATACTACACACAGACATTTAAGGACTTATTAGAGCTTGGTAACAGCACTGGAGGCTTCAAGAATGCTCATGTCTCAACTATTCAGCCCTTCAAAGGAGCAACTGTGTTTTATCAGGGAAAAAAGCACTCAGTTCGGATTATGGTTTCTTAAAACAAAATGTGCCTCCTTTTTCTTTTTAGGCAAGCCAGTCATGATTGTAATAGAATACATGGAGAACGGAGCTCTAGATGCATTCCTCAGGGTAAGTACCTAAGAGAAATATATACAGTACTTCAAACTGCAATATATCTGCTGCTAATTTAGCATAATAAAGCATTTTCACAGTTTGATATGCAAACATGGCAAACACTAACAGATTTCTAAATTGTCCCAATGAAATCTGATTAGAAATCAGAAGACCAGTCGAGCTCAAACGAAAACATTTCTGGCCATTTGAGTAATCTAAGGTGGTTTAGCAATAGTGGTTTTGATTACCCTCATATGTTGAAGTAAAGGCCACTGATACCTGAAGCCATATCATGTAAACACATGCTTTGGAGTAGCAGTTTATTTTTTTAGCATGGTGGAAATCACTGCAAAGGAATCCATAAACAAAGTGCAGTAGTAATTGAGAAAGGAGGAAGAGAAAAAAAAACACACTTTGCAACAACTTAGTGTTCACTGAGTACCACTCTACATCCTTTAACATTTTGCATATAACCAAAAATTCAAGGACATAGATCCAAAGGATGCTGTTTCATATAGAAATTCTACACATTAAAGAAATCTCCAGTAGGATAGATGTTGCTTGGATCTCGAATGTGTAATATGCTTTATTTTTTTAACATAAATAATAACTTTATTTATTTCTATAGCACACCCCCAACCCCCCACAACCACTAAATGGCAAGTGGAGCACTTCACAACATAATGATAAAACAATATAAAATGCATTTAAAATAGAAATCAATTTTAAAACTATTTTAAAGGGGATGATAAAGAGGGAGGAAAAACACATTGAGTGTGTTCACAGGGACGTGGGGGTGCTTTCCTCCGGACCTGGTCCCACATCTGCTCACTAGCAGCTCTGCCTGGGTCGGGTTTAAATGACCTGCCCATGGTCCGCCCATGCAACACCCCTCTCATACACCCCAGAGTTGCAGACTAGAGCATCTGCAATACTATGCTGTTGCCCAGGGCAACCGCCGGATGAGAGCAGAACTGCAGCAGTCGTCCTCCAACATATGGACAGCAGCCCCACCTCCAGCCAGTGCCCCAGGTTTGGGCTGGCCACTCCACTGGTAATATTCCTGAAAGTTCCAGAGTACCGCCAGCAGGGCTGTCCTGGAGCAGGGACTGCCTGGCCCGCCTCTACTCCACCTGCACATCTGGCAGGTCACCTTTAAACAGACAGCCTGTTTGGGGGTGAGACAGAACGGAGGGGTGGGCACTGCCCGTGTGAAAATACCCACTAAAGGGAACCAGCAGTGATTCCTACAGTGTTAACAGACATTCTCCTGGACATCTGTCCCACCCAGGGGAGGGCTTGCTCCAGCTGGGCAAGCTCTGGTCAAAGGAGCAAAGGTTCGTGAGGCTTCCCCGGCTAGAGAAGGGGAGCAAGGAGCAACATGCAACCGCCTGGCCACATCACCATGCTCTTGGCATCACCCCACCTCCCCTGACAGTTGTCCTGCCTTCCCACCATGACAGGCAGCCATGGCTGGGCACCATCGCAAACCCCCACACTGGGAGGCGCTGGGGCCAGGAACAGACGTCCCCACCCAGATCCGCCTGCTTTGGCTTAGCTGGGCGGCTGTTGGGCCCGGACTGTGAGTCCGATATGATCCAGCCCCACAGTCTGGGCCCAGCCACCACCCCAGGTGGGGTTTGTTCTGGGCCCACATCTGGTGGGTCCGGAACAAACTTACAGACATGACGTTGGCCTGGTTGGGCCAAAGCAGGCCTAACTGGGTCAGTGTCATGTCTGTTAGTGTCCCTAAAAGCACCTAGAGAATAAATAAGTCTTCAGGTGCTTTTTAAAGGAGAGGGGGGTGAAACTAATCTGGAGGGAGAGAGTTCCACACTGTTTCTTGTTTTTTATGTAATGTGAAAGAGGCAAGCCACAAACAATGCTTTATAAAATAGTGTACAAACCAACCTAGAACCTGTCTTGATATAACGAGTAAGCTAGATTAGCTACCATGGGCATAAAAATGGGTCTTGAAGGCCCAGAACAGAAGACATGTTGCCTTTGAGTTTTAGGCATAGGAGACAGTCAACAATTTCAGCAGCTTTGCCATTCCTGTGTAGGAGGAGAGAGAGAAAGAGCGAGCACGCGCTCCAGCCATGGATCTCTTGTGACCTTCACAAATGTTCCCCAAGCTGGAGTGCAGAAAATTCTGAGGATGAATCTCATGTCCATTGACAGAGCTTCGTACATTCACCCCTTTCCGTTTTAACCAACACCCTGCTTAGTAAGGAAAGGAACTAGTAGCTTCTACCTCATTTTTTAAAAAGTATGCTAAGAGAAGAGCACTGTCCGGAATAGAACTCAGGATTCTTAAGATGGCTACCCCAGGGTTTAGCTAGCCAGCCATGCTGCTCAAGGTGTTGCAGCAATGTAACAAAAGTTATTTAACTACTGAGAAACATGCAAAGTCCTTGCCTAGCAGCTGAATTAAAAAGAGAAGCTAACGGATACTTGTTGCGTAAGTGGTATAGCTTTGAAAAGGCAGTCTGAGAGTTGCTGATTCAAGTCTGAATTAAGGGCAGAGTGTTATATGTATGTGAGTCACTTTTTAAAGTTTCTTTTTAAAAACATTTTTAAAAATAATAATAATAATAATAATAAACATGATGATGATAATATAAAAATACAATGGGGCTGGGGCAGAGGCAGGGCTTTTCAGGGAATGGGTAGATGGAGGGTTTATGTCCCCCCATAGCTTAGACTTTTCTTACTCCACTGCTCCTTGTCCTTCTCTGTAATCATATGCACTGAGGAGTTTTAAGCAAGTTCTTAAAGCTAGTCATGACTTTTTGTTACCATACAAATCACTTTGTAGCTGAAGTAAATGACGTTTTCATTTGAAATAGGTCACTTTCCTTCATGATGCATTGCCATTGGGGGTAAGAGGGGTAGAATACAGAAGAATTCACAGAGCTATTCCCCTTACCCCCCTATATATCTCCCCTGAACTGCATTAAAACGTATTTCTGCTTCTATCTTCCCTTCAGAAACATGATGGGCAATTTACAGTCATTCAGCTAGTAGGAATGTTGAGAGGAATTGCTGCTGGAATGAGATATTTGGCTGATATGGGATATGTACACAGGGACCTAGAAGCGCGCAATATTCTTGTCAACAGCAACCTTGTTTGTAAAGTGTCAGATTTCGGCCTGTCCAGAGTTATAGAAGATGATCCAGAAGCTGTCTACACCACTACCGTAAGAAACACAAATGCCTGACAATATTTCTTAACGTCTGGGGAAAGTCTTTGTTAA
This sequence comes from Sphenodon punctatus, assembly GCA_003113815.1. Taxonomy (NCBI): domain Eukaryota; kingdom Metazoa; phylum Chordata; class Lepidosauria; order Sphenodontia; family Sphenodontidae; genus Sphenodon; species Sphenodon punctatus. The sequence goes on from QEPC01008785.1 coordinate 573,476, forward strand.
GAAAGGGGTAATATCCCCTTGCAAATGAAAGAAATGCATGCATTGCTTGATTCCAAAAAGGCTAGGTAGTAAGTTGGAAAGATGAGGGAGTCTGCAGACACTTGGCTATAAGTACCTCTAACATATTTTTAATTAAAATATCCATTATTGGGAGATTTCTTGCAAATTTCCACAGATTTTGGTGTCTTATGTCTTTAAAATGTTCCATATGTAATGCAATAGAAGTTTGAGCTATAAAGCTGCTACATACTGGTTGAAATACTTAATGGACATATCAGGGACTTTAAGTCCTTACACCCTGAGGACTTTCACTTGGCTTAGCCTTCTGCAGAGCACACAAAGGCTAAGGCATTTGCTTCCTTTACCAACATCATTGTAATGCATTCAGTTCACCAGTTTACAGCTCAGTATCTCTGCTCTCTCCTACATTTACATACAGTTTACAAGATCAGCTAACACAAACTGGGGATTTAGGGGTGTGCATGTCATTTTTGTTATTATAATAATGATAATTAATATTGCCATTTTCCTTATCATTATTGCAATAAAAAAATGACAAATAATAATGAAAATAGAAACAAAAACTGAAAATCGTATTTCTGGCTATAACGTTTTTGTTTCTTATTCATTTCTGATGAAACTTGGGGATAATGTACCTCCAATGGAGGGCACTATGTGTACCAATTTCTGAAACGATTAAATAAAAGAAACCGATTATAGAAGCAATTGAATGTTGTGATTATAAGAAAGGCTGTATACACATTCATGGCTTCAACTTCTTTATCTTCCATCCAATTTTCATGAAACCTGTGAATATTATGATCCTCCAGAAGAGTAACATTCCTGCAAATTTTCGGAACAGTTGGATGAAAGGTCCTGATGGTATAAGACATTAACCTGAAAATACATTTCCAGCTGTAACATTTTTATATTCCATCCTGTGTACAGGACATTTGGCAGGAATGTATCACATACCTTCCCTGTCATCTCTGCCAAACTACAGGACAATTTGATAAAGAACCTCAATTGTATAAGCAATTGACGTTGTCCCCATGAAGACCATTATTCAGATAAATAGCAGCACATGCAGTGCCAGTCAGAAGATGGGGCTGGATACATAATGAGAAAGCAGGCCGGTAAGCACAATCTTAGGAGAAGACAGAGGGCGATAATAAACATTCCAGGGGCCCGCAATCTCCCACATGTACCAGGGTCTTCTTGTCACGATTATTAATAGGCTGCCAGATGTGGGCCCGCTGTGCCCCAGCTCGGGTAAGCAGCTGGCCTAGATGTGGTCCCCTAGATGATTCCGGGCCCACAGCCCAGGACAAGGGTCCAACATGGACCATAGCAGGCCCACATGTTTGTTAGCAGCCCCATTGGGGATTGGGGGTCACCATGACAGGGAACCATGACTGACCATGATTGGCTGCCATGACTGGCAGGCATTGGGGGCACGCCAGGAGTGGGGCCACCCAGCTACGCGTCTGTTCCATTCCCCTGCCCAAGGGAATGTGCGGGAAAGGACTCTCTGGCTAGCCCAGTCAGACACATCTGTACTGTGTGCACCTGCTGTACATCAGAAGCTCGGTGGGTAATGAATCCCATTAGAATCTTCTACCTCTGCCCAGTAGCATAACATAGTAGCAAAAGGGCCAGTGGTCCCAACTCTGGAACCAGCTGACTCGACTTCAAGACCAGGAGGCTCCAGGAGATCCTTGTAGAGATGAACTCTTACCTACTCTCTCTGTGAGCTACTCCCTCCAAATCCCAAGTTAGGCTTCATATAGTTAGTGCTCCCCTAAGCTGGCCAGCATCATATCTAACTACTCCTAGCTGGGCCAGTTAAGCACAGGTAGCTGGGCCGATGAACCTTTCCAAAGGGTCGAACTATAAATACCTGATAGTCAGGGCCTCACCTGAAGACTTACACAGAAACATAGAGGGTTCTTACCTCCCAGTTCTTAAATCAAACTAGAATTCATCTCATCTGAAGAAAAATTAATTACAAGGTAGACAGACCTTTTATAAGTTGCTGTGGGGCTTAGCTGTGCTGCTCCAAGAGCTGGTCTGGGAAAAGAATGCGTGACTAGGAATGCTATCCTCCCCTGGCATTCTTCTTGGTTCTGTAAATCAATTTTGCTGACTTCACAAAATTTTCCATTTTTTAATTAAAATGTGCTATAGAGCAGATCATTAATTATAGCATAGCCATCATGTTATTTTTAATTTCCATATGGAAACTTTGCCATGGCCTTTTGCAGGGCCTTGTATTTTCCCCTACTGCTTATCCATTGCCAGCTCCACTCATCCATAGTTCCATGCTCACCTCTCTTCCCTTCCATGCTGCCCACTATCACATGAAATAGCAGCTTCCAAGAAATTAATTCTTCTACCAGAACAGTAATCTAGTGGACCATACAGAGGGATGGATTGGATCATGCATCCATGCAATGATACGGTATTCTGACCCTAATATTTGAGGATGGGAATTTCAAAAGGAACTACAATGCACAGTCCATCTATTTCAGAATAGTGTGTCAACCTCATTAAGTCCATTTTGGAGTAATACTGAGGTCTACGGTAGAGCTGAAACTCAGTCTTCGGAAAACTTCGGAATTCGCCAAAGATTCCGGTACTCGGTTCCGAAAGTCCAAAGTTCCAGGGACCAAGGCCATTCCTTGGAAAACTTCAGAAGCCACTGCACACATGACTGAACAGTTGAGCTTATTCTGGAAATTAAACTTAATGTCATATTTGGAAGGGGGGTATGGGAGGGGACAGCTGATTGATGGTAAGCCAGATGGCAAGTTTTGATTGGCTGGCAGAGCAAAATAAATGTGGCTGCAGCCATTTTCCATTCTCTTTGGTGAATTTGGCTGTGTGCTACAGTGCTGAATCTGTAAGTAATCAGCCGTGGGAGGAGGGGTGCCTGGCCTGGGTTGGCATGGTATGGTTTGGCCTGTCCATAGGGCCAACACTGGGGGATAGGGGTTACCTTTACCATGCCACGCTTTTTAAAAAATAAATAATAATAATTGGGTGCCACATTGCTACTCTACTTGGTTGGCACTTGGCACCATGCATCTAGAGGGATCTCTCTGCCTGGCTTCACTTCCCCTTGCCTGGTCTCTTCAAGTTACCAGTGATACAGTACCAATGCCATGCCAAGAGGGTGCCCCTGAGGTGCATGTGTGTGAGTGTCTGGTTTCTTTCTTTCTTATGGGTGCTATCATTTTGTCTGCTGGGCTGGCTGGATTTTGGTGGGATTTATTTCTCCATGCAGTTACACACTGTTTTGAGGAGTTATGTGTGTTGTCTTCTTTCTTTTTTAACAAGGCTGTGGCTGCCACATGACACAGCAGAGCCTAATTGTAAAATGTAACTTCTACTGTTCTGCCAGCTGCTTGGCACCATGCAGCCAGAACAATCTCTCTGCCTGGCTCCACTTACCCTTGCCAGGTCTGTTCAAGTTACCAGTGCCACAATAGTACCACCAGTGTCATACCTTTTGAAAAAAATAAGAAGGTGTCTGGTGGGGGGGGGGGGGGGGGCGGGGTGATTGAATGTCTGGCTGTCAGGCTGGCTTTTAGTGGAATTTATTTCTCCACACAGTTGCACACTGTTTTGCGGGGTTGTTTGTGTTGTCCAGGCTGTGGCATGGCACAGCAGAGCTTAACTGTAAAGTGTAACTAAGTTCTTCTATTGTTGTTCTTCCTGCTGCTTGGTTGGCACCATGAGGCCAGATCAGAGAGATCTTTCTGCCTGGCTACAGCTGCTGAACATGGCAATACCTGCTGACGCACTGAGTTGCTGCCAAATAGTTCTGAAGTTCCGAGTTTCCTCATTCCGAAGTTTCGAAGATTTCCGAGGTCCAGAATTCCGTTTCCGAATTCCAGAACTTCAGAAACAGCATCCATGAATACCTGGGCCGATTACCCGGATCTTCGGAAATTGGCCCAAGTACCCAGAAGTACTATTCGGTACACCCCTAGTCTACAGAATGTACAGAAGCATCTAATTCTTGTTGAATTTGAATGGGAATTGGGTGCCTAGGTCATTATGGCTTTTAAAAAAAATTCTAGCTTCAAAAATAAATTGTGAACAGTGTGATTTTAGTGCTATACTTTTTTGAAATAATGGGTACAACCACACAAGATGTTATCTGGAGTTGGGCAGCCTTACCCCAACTTAGGCACCGTTGCCACGCAATTCAGTGGCTTGTGTGCCCAGAAGCCGCCAGGTATTCAGGGTGGAGCTGGTAGCTGGCTGCTATACTCTGCATCCTTGTAAAAAGGCCAAGGATGCAGGGCATAGTAGTCTTCCCCAAAGTGTGGTAAGGCTGCCCACCCAGCTCGAAGTTATGTGCCACTGCATGTGTGCCTGATTCCCTTCTGACCCACAGCACTGTCTGCCACAGGACTTTGAGCAGCAGGTGCTGGCATCATTCCCACATGGTCACATCACAGCTAGGGCAGGATAGTAGGTGGGCCAGGGGAGGATGGGTGGGCTGGGCAGCTGTGCGTGGTGTTGGCACCTTGGTGTGAGCTGGGATGTGACGGAACATCCAACAGTGGCCCACCGTACCCAGTTTCCCCATGGGAGGGCAGACTGTCTGCCCTGTTCTCTGTGCTGCCCCGCAGTGTGGAGGGTAAAATTGCCGACCCTGAGACGTGTGGGGATCAGTACTGGCTGGGCTCATCTGGCTGCACCCATAGAATAATTGTAAATATGTTGCTTTGAAAATTTGTGTTAACAATTAATTTAATTTAATTTGTTTATTTATTTATTGCAATAGGGTGGGAAAATTCCAGTTCGATGGACAGCTCCAGAAGCCATCCAGTATCGCAAATTTACATCAGCCAGTGATGTATGGAGTTATGGAATAGTTATGTGGGAAGTAATGTCCTATGGAGAGCGGCCTTACTGGGACATGTCAAATCAAGATGTAAGTTCCACAGATAGGACATTTACTAGGGTTGATTGCGCACATATATACAGTCACAAGGAGTTCAGATCCACCGGCACAAATTCCATCCACTTCCACTTCACTTCAGAGGTTCTTGGAAGATTTATTTTGTTTCCTAAGCACACATACGCGATGCACGCATACAACTTACTTTTAACATAGGTGTGACAAAATGGGGATCTTCTCACCTGTGCAAAGGGCTGTCTTGGCAGCATTTCTTGGAACTTTCTCTTTCTCAGAGTTACTCCGGGAACTTTCCTCTGAGGTAACAGGGACTGACCCCTGCACCTTCTGGACACAGCCCTCAAGGGCAGCTCTCCAAGCGGAGAGGATTTAAGACCCTCTCTAGCCCCAAGCTCTACTCAAGAGGGCTAACATTTACTTTACACAGATAGTTCCACTCCAGCTACTCTGGAGCCATGGCCTGGATCTTGCCTGCGTTCTTTATTGAGGGTTAGCGACTGTGGAGCTTGCATATCCTGATACAGTCCCCCCAGCATGTTGAACTAATTGACTTTCTGCCCTTCTCTCTTCATCAATCGGCCACTTTGAGCTGGAGTTCAGCTCCAACAGTTTAAGCTGAGTTGTGGCATCATCAGCCGTGCTCTCTGTTGTTCACTGCACCTGTTAACTATGTCATCCCCCAAGCAACAATTTTGCCATGCAGCTCTATGGCATGCACTAGTATCAGCTGTCATCCCTGCAGGCTTTCTTTCACAATAGATGATGATGATGATAATAATAATTAATAATGATAATAATGATGATGATGATGATTTTATTTATATAGCATCCCCCTGCATTCAAAGTGCTTCACAAATATAAAACAATATAAAACGTATAAAACAATTTAAAACAATGATGATTTAATACAATAATAAAATACTTTAAAATAGGAGAAGGAAAAAGGGAGGACAGTACAATTCAGGGAACCAATAGTGGATCCTAAAACCACCTGGAAAATAAATGTTTTCAGGTGCTTTTTAATAGTAAGGAGGGAGGAACTGTGACGGACTTCGGGAGGGAGTGATTTCCACACCGAAGGGCCCGCCAACTTAAGGCAAAATGGTTGAACCTCCAAACAATGAATGGTTCCTGAGTGCAGATACCCATCGGTGTGAGAGTCTAGAAGTAGGTCTGGAATATAGCCAGGGCCTAAACCTTTCTGTGGCCTAAAAACTAGCAGCACAATTTTAAACTCAATCAGTCGCTCCACAGGCAGCTAATGCAGAGAATGCAGGGCAGTTGTAATATGATCACAGGTGCCCAAACCAGTAAGCAGCTGCACTGCTATGTTCTGAACAAGCTGCAAGTGATGGATAAGCCCCACCAGTAGCCCGTAGAGAAGGGAATTACAAAAATCAAGCCTTGTAGTCACAAGGATATGGGTGACTGTGGCAAGGTCAGCCTAAATTGCGTAGTTGAAGAAAGCATTTCTGAACCACATCCAACACCTGGATTTTCATGGAGAGAGCATGGTTGAAAATGACGCCCAAGTTCTTTACCTGGCCCATCACCTCCACCCAAATCCCATCCACATTCAGGAGCCCAAGTGAGGCAAGGGCATCCTCATATCCTTTGGCTGGGGGCAAGTTTGGGGTGCTGCTGGTATACTGGACCTCTTCCCATCCAGCGGCATCCCTTGCCACTCTAGTAGAGCTGCCCTCGGAGCTAGTGTTGAACTCCCCCAGGTCCTTGAGGACTTCAACACTCATGTCAATGCCGGCCTTGTAGGAGCGGAGCGGGAGTTCATAGCTGCCATGGCAACCATGGACTTATCCCAAGTGGTCAACTGCCTAACTCGTGGGGGGACATATCCTTGACCTGGTCTTCTGTTCTGACCTTGAGGCGGGTGATTCGTTAGTGGGGAATGTGAGATCTACGCCCTTGTCATGGACGGACCATTATCTCCTGCAGGTCAGCCTCTTAGCGCACCCCCTCCAGAAGTGGAATGGACCAGTTAGGTTGGTCCGCCCTCGGAGGCTGATGGAATCGCTGCGGTTCCAGGAGGCTCTGAGGGAGTTAACCCTGGACCCGGACGGCCACTCTGTCGATGTGCTGGTACAGCATTGGAACACCTTGCTGAGGGAGGCCATCGACAGGGTGCCCCTGAGACGTCCCCTGCCTCCGTCTCGTCCCGTCTGCGGTGTATGAAGCGGGTAGGCAGGAGACTAGAGCGATGCTGGCATCGGACTCGCTCTGAATCTGACTGATCTCTCCATAGGACCCATTTGCAGTCATACGTTGAGGCTGTGAAAACAGCAAAGAAGGAATACTTTGCTGCCCTCATAGCGTCTGCAAAGTCACGTCCAGTGGAGCTGTTCCGGGTGGTGCAGGGGCTGGTCAGTCCTGGATGACGACTTGTCCCAGGCCCACTGTGAGGAGTTTGCCATCTACTTTGCAGACAAGATAGCTCAGATCCAGAGTAATTTCGACACCGGGTTGGATGCAGTAGATGAGGAGCGTGAGGTTATTGAGGCACTGTCTGGTCGATCTTTCTGGGAGGAGTTTCAGGAAGTGATGCCAGCCACGCGGTGGATGTCTTGGGGTCTGTTCGAGCCACAAGTTGTGAATTAGATCTGTGCCCGTCCTGGTTGGTGAAAGCCTCCAGGGAGATATTGGGGTCAGTTCTAGCGAGGGTGGTTAACGTGTCCCTTCGGCAGGGGAGGTTGTCTCCCAGTCTCAAGGAGGCTGTGGTGCACCCTCTGCTGAAGAAGCCTTCGCTGGATGTGGATGCACTCGCTAGTTACCGTCCTGTCTCTAATCTTCCCTTTTTAGGGGAGGTTATTGAACGGGCAGTGGCTCTGCAGCTCCAGGCGCATCTGGACCGTATCGGTTTCCTTGACCCTTTTCAGGCTGGGTTCTGCCCTGGCTATGATATTGAGACGGCGATAGTGGCTTTGGTGGATGATCTCCACCGGGAGATGGATGAAGGATGTTCTACATTCTTGATCCTGCTAGATCTCTCGGCCGCTTTTGATACCGTGGACCATGGGCGGCAGCTGAGATGGTTGCGAGACCGGGGGGGTCTGGATGGGACTATCCTTGGGTGGTTCCGCTCATTCCTCTTGAGGAGAAGCCAGCGGGTGGTGCTGGGAGCTGAAACATCGAGCTCCCGGGCTTAGACCTGCGGTGTTCCGCAAGGTTCGATCCTGTTTAATGTGTATATGCAGCCCCTGGGGGAGATCGTGTGAGGGTTCGGGGTGCCATGTCACCAATATGCTGATGATACTCAGCTGTACCTCTCGTTTTCGACTGACCCAGGTTCTGCTGTCTCGTTGCTTTCCCATTGTTTGGAGGCTGTGGTGGATTGGATGCGGCAGAGCAGACTGAAGCTCAATCCTGATAAGACGGAGGTGATGGTTGTGGGTAGGGCGAGGGAGGTGCCGGGCCCTCTGTTAGAGGGGGGTCTGCCCTCCCATAACCCAACAGGTTCGGAGTCTGGGGTGGTCTTGCATCCGGGCCTCCATCTGGATCGGCAGGTGGAGGTGGTGACTAAAGCTCCCTTTTGCCAGCTGTATCTAGTTCGGAGACTGTACCCATACATTTCCGGACCCGACCTGGCCATTCTTATTCACGCCTTCATCACCTCAGGGCTAGACTACTGCAACGCGCTCTACATGGGGCTTCCCTTGGTTCTGATTCGGAGGCTGCAGCTGGTGCAGAATGCGGTGGCCCGTCTCCTTACAGGGACAAGGCATCGGGAGTATATAACACCTGTGCTCCACACTCTGCACTGACTGCCTATAGCGTACCAAGCCAGATTCAATGTGCTGGTGTTGATCTATAAAGCCCTATACGGTCCGGGCCCCTCATAGCTTGGGGACCGCATTGCCTTCCATGCTTCAGGGCGATTCCTGCGGTCTGCCGGGGGCACCTTCTTGGAGGTCCCCCATGTTAAACGGGCCGCGACTTTGGAACTCCCTCCCAGAGGAAGCTCGCCTGGCCCCTGATCCGATGGCTTTTTGTCGAGCCTGTAAGACCTGGCTATTTGCCCAGGCTTTTGGAGGGGAGGGTAGGGGGGGGTTGAGGAGTGTATAGTAAATGTTGGGGGGGGGACTACTTTTTAATTATTCTTATTTGATGATGTTTTTATGAGTCTTTATTATTGTTTTACTTGCTGTGAGCCGCCCCGGGATGCCATAGGCCTGAGGGGGTGGCCAGTAAATATAAATAAATAAATATATATATCGCCTGCCCCTTCCCACCAACATCACCTCTGTCTTCATTGGGCTGAGCACGAAGTAGCTCCGATGCATCCAGGCAACTATATCATCCAAGCATTCCTCCAAGGCAGAGGCCGAGTTGGCAGGGCTCACAGGGCAAGAGATATACAGCCATGTATCATGAGCATACTGATGATACTCAACCCCGTGCTTGATCATGACATCCCTAAAGGGCTGCGTTTATATGTTGATGAGTGAAAAAATAGAACCTTGAGGAACGCCACAATTCAGGCCCCTTGGGGAATGACATATATCCATTCATCACCACTAATTGGTTCATCCCTTCCAGGTCTTACCAAAACCACCGACTGGCAGCTCCCATCACACAAACAACATCCTTCAGCTGTCAAATCAGCAACTCATGGTCAATTGTATCAAGCGCTGCCATAAGGTCCAGCATGACCAAAATGGCCAGCTTCCCTTGAACTAAAATCATCAGCAGATTGTTCAGCACCCTGACAAGTGAGGTCTCTACCCCGTGGGAAGGCCTGAACCCAGACTGGAATTTCCCCAAAATATTGTTGAATTTAATTCAATTTTATAAAGGCACTAGCTCTCGCCTTGGCCCCAAAGCAAATAAACCGAACCAGAAAACAGTAAAATGATAAAAGAATAAAACAACCAGGATTACCACAATATTGTTGGAGTCCAGGTGTCTCTGTAGTCGCACAGCTACTGCCTTCTCAAACACCTTCCCTAAGAAAGGCAGATTAGAGGTGATAATTGGCAAGCACACCAACATCAAGAGATGATTTCTTGTAGGGGACAGACCTCTGCACATAGATCAACTATAGTAAAAAATTTCTGTCTTGTACTATATAAAATTAAGGAATTTTTAGGTTTACTTTCCTAAATCCTGAAATTATTTACCTATAAGAGAATCATAGGGTTGGAAGGACCTCAAGGGTCATACCAAGGATGGGAAACCTTTTCTCTCCCAGGAATGAAAATGAGTACAAACTGAAGGACCACATAGAAGTTGGGGGAATGGGGTGGTTAAGAGGTGCATTCAGGAAGAGGAGAGTCGAGATCATGGATCTGTGCCATGATTCTGTCCCCTGTCCTTGTGTGCATGCTTTCATCTCTGCAATCTTACCCGAGCTCCCTTTTTCAGTGCTTTGGGGTAGGAACTGAATCTAGAGGGAAGATATTGACACTGGAAAGAGGCCAAATAAAAACTAGTCACAGGCGGTGTCATTTGGCCCCCAGAACTGAGGTTCTCCACCCCTGCCCTTTACCATCAGCATCACAAACAGATGCACGTCCAGGAGTCTTTTGAAAACTACCAGTGAAGGGGATTCCACAACCTCCTTCTTAAGTGAATGATTAAGGTAGCAGTACAAAAGCTTTAGCATCTTCTTTAACACATGTATATTAGGTTTATAGTGTATAGAAAGGCAGAAAATACAAGAAGTGTTGATTGTAGTACTTATTTCATCAATATAGCAAAGAATTATTAGTTTTAAAAACTCTTATTTACAATTAGTTAATCTGAAAACCATCAAAAGAGAGTGCAACAGTTTATGGCCATATTGTGACAATTATTTTGCTGATTTAACAATTGTTCTTTTATCAAATAAAAATGTGTTATATAGCGGATCATTAGTTGTAGCATAGGCATTGTGTTCTTTTTAATTTCTGTATGGAGACTCGGATGTTGTAGGGGGAATAGATATCACTTCAAGTGATTCAGTTCTTTTTCAATGTTTTGGATTGAATGATCGACATCAAAGTTTTTAAAAAATATATAAAAGTCTAAATGATGAGTCAGTTTGGCAGGGTGCAAAGTTGTTAATATTTGACAGGTCTCAGTGTCAAAGATTTCATGGACTGTCAAAATATGGGCAAACAAGACCTTGGGGCAGAGAAAGAGAAATATTTACATTCCCTAGACACCTAGTAGAGATTCATTTCTTTTGACACCTTCCTTCTGTACTAGATTCAAACATAAAAGGGGTCTGACAGGAATATAAGATGACTCAAAGGCAAAGTTTACCTATCTTTCAGGGAAGAATAAGGGGGGAAACCCCTTTAAAAATGAATTTTACAAAAATCTATATTTTGATACCTCTTGCTAAAAAAATGTAATGTTTTATGTATGTAAGTAGCTAAAGGAAGCAAAATTTCCCTTTGCATAAAAAACCTAATTACAATTTTTACACTAATGAAAAAAATACAATAGCGAGTTATATCCTAATTAGTAAGTACATTAAAAATAAAGTGGTTTTAGAATTTAGTTGCTTGGTAAAAGTAACTTAAAATAGTCTGATGTATTATGCAAATGTGTGCAACAAATTAGCCAAATAAAAAAAACAAAGAACAAAATCACTCAGGGATTGATCCATGCAAACAACGTTTTTAAAGAGCCTCTGATTTTACACTCTCAACTATGGGTATTTTCAGACGTTACGAGATCACAGTGAACCACGGTGAATACCCACCTGTGGTCAATGTGTCTCGAACGTCTGTTTGGCGGCCGCCAGATGTTCGCCACGGTCAATACCCTCATGGGGTCAATTTGAACCACGCTTCCCGGGCTAGCGGGGGGAATGTCCCGGGAAGCGTGGTCAAAGAGATCCCCAGCGGGGACCAACAAAAAGTAACATCTGTCCGGGCGCCATGGCCCGGGATCACCGGCAGGATCCCGGGCCGTGGCGAATCCGGCTGGACGCTGCGGCCGCATTGGCCCCGCCGCCCACCCGTCTCCCCAGAGGGCGGGCGGCGGGGAGCGTGGAGGGGGCGGGGCCACGCGGCCCCGCCCCCTCCCAGATTCCCCGCCGGGATCCCCCAGCACGTCTGATATGGCGTGACGGGGTGACCCCGGCGGGGGAATGAATTGGGTGATTTCGGTACGGGGCCAACGGGCCCCATAACGTCTGAAATCCCCCTATGTACAAGGACAGTTATTTGCAGGTGCAAATAAAGACATATCCATTAGGGGCGGTTTGACAGTTTCCCAAAAAATGATTTTTGAACAGAAAATTAATTTTGGTTAATCGAATATTATCAGTAGACAGAACTAAAAATACATTTGTATTTTCCTTCTGTGATAAATGTTGAGGGTTTGTCCCTATTTAAGATGGGGGGTGTGTGTGAGATAACAGCTGAAATCTTAGGATTTCCCAAAATCTGCAAATTATGTTTGTTGAGCAGAAAATAACTCCCCTAGACTTGCAGGAAGAATCAGATAATAGATATACCTAAATATAATCACTTGTGCTTGCTGTTGAGCATGGCTGCAGTATTAGAGAGTATGGCCACAATCCAACACCCTTCAAAGTCAATGGCTAAACTCCAGGTGAATAAAATGGGAACTGCATTGTGTCCTGAATCTAGGTCCCTTTCAAAATATACCTCAGTGGGTCTGTTTAGTTAAATTCAGTTCTTAAAAAAAAATAAAAAAAATGCTTGCCTGTTCTTTATCCTGGACATGTCTTTGGGTTCTTCTCTTTTCATCTTTTTCAGCATTTTGGGACATACAGGTGTGCGGCAACACACCTCTGACCCTGTGGGCAAATTCCTGCTTTTAGCTGAGGTATCCATTCAGTGTTGGAAAGTGGCATTAGCATGAACTGGGCCATCGATACAATTCCAGGGCAGGAGGGTTCAGGGTAAACAGGCAGAGAACAGTGTTGTTTACTGCTTCTTTGAGCAGAGTCACTGCCCATGCCTTCCTTACCCTTGCTGCTACAGTATTCCCTGGCTAGTTGAACCACAATACAGGCTCCTTTTCCAGTGATAAACGACACCAACGAGAATATTATCAAGGTCTCTTTCTCAGAGGGATCCTGGAATAATATTTGTGCCATGGGGGGAAATTCCCAACAATGCAACAAAGTATTTCATTACTCACTCACTATTATTTAATACATCTCTATTCCTCAGCTAGCAGTGCCTTGAATAGAGCAAGTTGTATCTTATGCCAAGATAAAGCAGGTTCCTAAAGAGCCTGAGAATTTGGAGAACTAAAAGGCATAGCTTAAGAACCTGGCTCCTCCTCCTCTAATCCAGGATCAAGAGAGGAAATAAAAGAATAAAATAAAATAGGAGCAATCTAACCATCAAAAATCTGTGGGATTAGCATGGATCGTATACTTTGTTCATAATCTGCTTGTAGATACAAAAAAAGCAACAAAACCCCACTTGTGTGTACATTTTCCTCTCTGCATAATCCTTCTGAACTATTTTTTTCCACATTCAATATCAACTTTTAATTTTTCCCATTGAGTCTTTCACTCACGCACCTTCTTCCACTTTGTCAAATCCCTCCTTCTCCCCAGCCATCCTGGCCGTCATCATCTTGTGTTTTCCAATTTACCCGTTGAATCTGTTTGCTCACAGCAGATGTCAGAGAGGCACCAGTCCTGCTGGGTCCCTAAGGCCTTTTTAAAAATAGTGTCATTACCGTAGTCACTTCCGATCCTCAGGGATCTCCCCGCAGCAGAGTGAGCATGTTAAAACGCCTCCTAATGCTCCTCTCATTTCTGTTGCCTCCTCCAGTGTCTGTTGCCTGGAGCAAGTGCCTTGTCAGTTACAACTCCCTTTAACCATTTCATAGTTGTTAGTTGCTTGGATGCTTATTTATTCTTCACCGATCATCTCTGCCTGCCTGACCTGTTGAACAATTGCTTCATTTCTAGTGCAAGGTGACATACATGTTCAGTGTGTGCTCTTCTCCCATTCATTACAGAGTCAGAAATTTCCTATATTGACTTTTTATGTTAATCTTTTGTGATGACATTTTTGGTTCTATATTTTTAATATTATCTATTGGCTTTTTTTCCCTTTTCAAATGCCTTCTCTTTTTACAAGGCACAATATGCCCTCCCCCCCCCCCCCCTTTTCCCCTGGTCAGCAGTCCTATTATTGTGTGATAACTGTAGTTTCTCCCCAATAATTCCTGTCAACTTTTGAAAGTTCATTTCACATTCTCTAACGTCCCCATTATTTTGCAGTCCAGTACCCCTGCACGTTCGCAAACATCCTATGGAGTTGATGTTCACTAAACCCCAGATATTCACCCACTGTTATTTATCATGCCAGTTTTATTTCCAATGGCTAAGCCCAAGAGAAGCACTGATCTTAGTTTCTCTACATGCTGTGAGAGGGGAAAGTCCTGTGCTAACCCTTCAGGAACAAGCACCTTTCCTTAGCAATTCTAATACTGTTATGTCAGTCAATGTCAGCATACTTGAAATCCCCCATGAACAGTGTTTTAGCCTCTTTTTTTTTTTTGCAAGCATTCTTATCAGCATTGCATCCTAATGTGCTTCCTTATCCTGCCCTCAAGGTTTGTAGCAGTTTCCTGTGATTTTTCTTTACCTGTTTTTCTGTTTTACTTAAATCCAAACGGACTCAGCTGTGGAAGTCGAACAGTGGGTGTAATTCTTGCTTCGTATGTTATGTCTCACCACCCCACCCCACATCACCATGTACCACCCTCTCCTGTCTGACCTTTCCTCCTTTTCTTTTCTTAAACAATTCCCTTTATTTGGTTTTGAAATATTTCCAGCTGTATACATATACAAATCTCGGTGTCCATTCAATTTTTTCTAAATGCAGTCAGTAGCTGAAGCAGTTATAGCCTATTTACTTATGATAAAACAGCAAAACATGGATAACAGAACATAAAAACAATCCTAGTGTCTTTCTTTAACCTTGGTTAACAGTTGGGTCTGTCTTTAACCTTGGTTAACATTTGTTGGTGTTGCTGTAATGAAGTAAAAAAAAAAAAAAAAAAAAAGGACCCAAATTTCATGGAAGGTTATTTTTATTTCTTGAAACTTGTAAGTCCATCGTTCCATTTCAGCAGTAAACTAGACCCATTTCAGGAAGTATTCAATAAGACATAGGGAGGAAATTCACAACTGAATACTTTCCTGCTAATAAGCATTTTGAATTCGACTAGTTTCCCTACCTTAGAATTGGCTTTATTCTTTGCTAAACCCTGAAGGGAAAAGTCAGTTTCTAGTAAAAGAATTATGCCTTTAATGTATTTTAGAATTTTGTTCGAAAAATTACCTTTCCTTCTACTGATATATTACGGGTGGCTTCAGAGGTTATTATAACTTCCAGTGGTTTAAACATGGGAAAAGCCATGATGTCCATGTGGCATTTTACCATGAATATATTTTGTGATATGCAAACATTTCTACCCCACTGTAAATCCATGTTAATCTAGAAGATACCGACGGAACGTTTCCCTGGAGTAGAGCTAGGGAATACCTTCCATGGATCGCTGTGGGTAAAAACAGATGACGTGTGCTATGGACTGGAACTCACTGCACATGTAGTCCTGCACCGCCACATGTTGGCCTGGGACTGCCCCGAGGCAGGTAGGCAGCTGGGCAGGAATGTGCCCTGGGCCTGATCCCCGCTGCAGGGTGGGAACCACCATGGCTGGGTGCAGTGGCTGCCTGTTACGACAGGGGGCAGGACACTGGGACCAGGGTAGAGCTGGCCGGCCACACATCTGTTGCGGGCCCACCTATGCCCAGGTCGTGCAAGCAGTGGGGCAGCTGTCCCAGCAGCAGGCACATTTGTCCCTTACCGCATACTGACCCGGAGAGCGGTGGCCAGTGTTTCCCGCCCCAGATTGGGGAGCCGTTGCACCACCCACATGTATCATGTGGTAGAAATGTTCACACATCACAAATAAGCACTGAATGGTCTTTCACAATCAATTATCCTTTGCTTATACTGTGAAATCATAACATCGAGTTTTTGATGTTGTTCCGTCAAACCACAAATCATGTTCAAATCAAATCATCCCCAACTGCAGCCTTTTCTTTCGGACTCAGATCTGGCCACTGACCTCCGTGCTTTCATCACCTCAGGGCTAGACTACTGCAGCACGCTCTGTGTGGGGCTGCCCTTGTTGATGGTTTGGAGGCTGCAGCTGGTGCAGAATGCGGCGGCACACCTCCTTATTATATTTATTTATTTATTGGTTGCCTCCTGCTATAGCAGCCCAGGGCAGCTCACAACATATTAAAACCATATAAAAATATAATACAAACATAAATAATATATCAATAAATAATCAAAATACAAGCAACAGTGTAAAAGCAGTGGTAAAAATACCCCAAGGTGGAGCTAAAAAAAAACCTACCTCCCCCCACCCAACCCATCACCCATCTCCCTCACCAAAAGCCTGGTGGAACAGCCAGGTCTTACACTGTCTTCAGAAAGAGGGAAGGTCCAGGGCCAGGCAGACCTCCATCGGGGGAGTTCCACAGCCACTGAGAATACCCCCTCATCGTCACCACCCAAGATACCCAGGGGACTTTGAGGAGAGTGCTCCCAGCCAACCACAGGGACCAATCCAGGACTGGGGGGGAGGGGATTAAGGCGATCCTGCAGATATTTATAGGTGATCCTGTCAGATCAGTTCCCTGTAGATAGTACTTGCCACACAGCACAGAGACAAACAAGCGATTGGCAGTGTAGGCATGTATTAGTTCCTCTAAGGAACCTTCGAGGGTTGAGTACACCCCCCCCCAGCATTAGTGCCGTCTCAGCTGACGTAAAGTTGCATTGGTCCATATCTTTTATACCTTTCCAAGTTAATTACAACATTATAGTATTCTCACCCAGAGTGACACTCCTCTATCATGACACGCTCCAATCTGATTGAGACCCCTGTTGCATATGCATTTTCAGCCCCAAAGTTCATTTGTAGGTTATTCAAAGTTTTATGACTGTCTCCTAAATTCTCGTATCTTTCTAAGGCACCTTAGAGTCTCAGAGAGTCACCCATTCATAACTGTTTACTTGATCTCTTCCCCTTCCTTGTCATGCCAAGTGATATACACCAGCTGGGGTGTTGATCCTCCTGTTGAGTCTGTCTGATTTCCTGATAAGATTTCCCGTTAGCTCATTTGCTCTTTTTCCCCAACCATCCCATGATTCTCTGCTCATGTCAACTTCTTAGCCTGACTTTCAAAGTACTGTAAAACCCATAACATATACTGTCAGCGTCCAGTGATGGTTTCTTGAGCAGAGGCCACACCACCGCCTCCTTGAGGCAGCCCAGTACTCTGTCCTCCCTAAGGGAGGCATTGACCACCCCAACCAGTAGCGGCCCCAATGTCTCCCAGCTGGCCTTAATCAGCCAGGATGGGCATGGGTCCACTTCACAACAGGTGGCTCTAACTGCCCCAAGGACATCCTCTGCATCAGTGGGTGACACCCACTGAAACTGATTCCATAAAACAGGACAAAGCGGGACTTCCATTACCTCTGGTTCTCCTACTGTCACAAGCACAAAGTCATGGTGAATTTGAGCGATTTTATCCACAAAAAAGACAACAAACATGTCACAGACGGAGGGAGGCCAGAAAAGCTCAGGTGGAAGCAAGTTTGCGGATGCTATGAGAGCAGCAAAGAACCACTTCTTTGCTGCCCACACAGTCACGGCATAGGTTCGTAAACTAACTCTATGTCGCAATCAGTCGGCTTCAGTATAGAGAATGACGTCACTGTCACTCCAACCACTGCCCTTCTCGTTTCATCCTCCACAGGTCCTCTGTAAACCAGGGGAACCTGCGTTGCTGGCAATCAGGGAGCGAACACCTAGGAGCCATTTGGTTGATGGCCTCAGTTAGCAGAGTATTCCAGAAAGCCACACGGTCATCGAGTGGACAGTCGTCGAGATCGGAGGGTAACTCCCCAAGAGCATTCTGGAATCTCTCCGGTTCCATAAGTCTCTGGGGGCAAACCAATCAAACTGATTCTGCACCTTTCCAGGGGCAGACATGCGCCAGGAGACCAGCCTGGAGGAGATAATGATCTATCCATAACAAGGGCACAGTTGACACCTTCCTCACCAATGGATCCCCTGCTTCAAGGCCTGTGCAAAATATCAGGTCTAGGGTATGCCCTCCATCATGCGTCAGGTGAAAAACCACCTGAGACAGTCTCATGGATGCCATGAACTCACGCTCCGTATTCCCAAGGCTGGTGTCGGCATGAATGTTGAAGTCCCCCAGGACTCGCATCTTCGGGGACCGCAAGACCAACTCCGACACCAGCTCTGCAAGAGTGTGCAGAGATGCTGGCATGCAGGTCAGTGCACGGTATTCCAGCAACAGCCCCAATCTGTCTCCAGTCAAATCAGTCACAAGATGGAGGCCCTTAATGCCTAAGATAGTTTTCACAGGCTATCTACTCACAGTACATCTGCCTTTGAAAATGATGGCTACACCACCGCCCCTCTCCCCCCCTGTCCCTCTGCTGTGGCTGATGCTCTACGGAGTACCTAGCTGGAACAAGGTCAGCCAAGATAGGTCCCGACTCAGTATCCAGCCAGGTCTATGTAATGCTGTTGTTGACTTATATACAACCGACCTCACATTAAGCAGTATCAGACCCAGGCCAGGGGCCCACCAGTCATCAACCACCTCACCGCCTGTCCGGGGGCCAGTGAGAGGGACAGGCACCAAACACCTGTCCTGTCTCACAGATCTAAACAGCCTCCAAGAAGGACCATAATTCCCCCGGCCCAATACAATCCCAGTGGCTGTGCCCCCCGCCCACCCCTTCCCCTCCCCTGGTGGCTGTCCCGCCTAGCAGGCAAGGGAGAGCCCAACCCCTCGGTCCTCCCATGTCCCCCTTTTACAGGGGGGCAAGCAACACCCCTCCCATAAGGTTCCACCACCACTCCTCACTGAGGGGAAAGACCCCCTTCCCCCACTCTCACTGGGAAACCGGACATCCCTAGAATCTTCCAAAAAACCAATAATCCCTTACTCCTCAATCCACCCATTCCTAGAAAACAATAACCACCCAACCAAAACTCCACCACTAATTTGCTACTGACCTCAAAACACCTATTAACCTATCTATAACGCCACCACAAAATACCACCCTCCAGATGCCTAGCCCCTGCCAAAGGGCCCTTTAGCAGCAGTGATTCAGTGTGTGGCCTGTGGCGCTGTCGAGAGCCGCACCACCTTTGAGTCCTCCCCCCTGGACTGGAAGCACGGAGAGGGTATCCCCACCCCCTCTCCCTCTACCACAGGGATGGGGTGATGTCACTCCCAGATGGGGCCCAGGGAAAACCCTTACCCCTGCGCCAAAAGCCTTACGTGGATGGGTCGCCGCAAGCACATAACACCGGTGCTCTGTTTGCTGCACTAGCTACCGATAGTCTTCCAGGCCCAATTCAAGGTGCTGGTGATGACCTTTAAAGCACTAAGCAGCCTGGATCCCATTTATCTGAGGGATTTCCTGGCTCGCCGTGTCCCTTCACAACCCCTGCGATTGATTGGGGGTGCCCTCCTGAAGACTCTGGTATTTTGCCAGGTCTCAACTATGAGGAGGGCGTTCTCAGCCATCACACCTTCACTGTGGAACTTTCTCCCCCAGGAGGTTCACCTGGCTACCTTCTGGAGGTAATGCAAAACTATTCTGTTCCGTTGAGCTTTTGGCAGTGGGGACTGAATTTGGGGAACTCAGTTGCGGGGGGGGGGGTAACTATGGTGGAGGATGAGTTGGGGTTGAGAGGGTTTATGGGGATGGAATGGAGGGGTTGGGGGATGTTTTTATGTTTTGTATTTATGAATGTTGTGTAAGCCGCCTTGAGCTGCTGTGCAGGAAGGGCAGGATAAAAACCAAAATAAATAAGTAAATATTGTATTCAAACATCTTTTTGCTTGTTGAGCCTGGGAATATGGTTGGAAAAGTAGAGTACAATTAAAGATGTCAGTGGACATAATCTAATTTCCTAATACTTTCTGTCTGGTAAACATTATCTTCTGGAGTCTGCAAGATTGTTGCCTAGGAGGAGTAAAAACATGCAGTTCTACCAATTTACAAGTTAGTTGTTTCCTCTATGGAAGCCTTTGGGCAAATTGTATTGCTTTCAGGCACATTCCCATGTATCAATTTATCAGCTGCACCCTGGGTGAATTTAATTGCTGCTCCCTGCTGATGATTTGACTAGGTATTACAGCCCAGATCTGCATGCCACAGAATAATCTGTTTAATAAGCATGGAAAATAAAAACAAGCTTATGATATAATAATATGTGTGAGTGTCAAAACAGCAGACTGTACTTGAAAGATACATTTCACAATGGCCTGAATCCTTAATTTGGCTGCTTGCTTTTTTTACTGTCCATTAAAATGAATTCTCCAAACATTTCTGTCTTGACGTGTAAATAATGTTGTTCGGGCCGATAGGTTATAAAAGCAATTGAGGAAGGCTATCGCTTGCCAGCGCCCATGGATTGCCCAGCAGGCCTTCACCAGCTGATGCTAGACTGCTGGCAAAAAGAACGTGCTGAAAGGCCAAAGTTTGAGCAGATAGTTGGTATTCTGGACAAAATGATCCGCAACCCAAACAGCTTGAAAACTCCCCTGGGGACCTGTAGCAGGTAAGAAAAAGATCACTCCGTGTTTTTAATGTAGGCTTCATGTGGAGCGGACATCTTCAGAAAATGTTGCCTTGGGGCTCCATTTTTAAAATCGAAATTCTGGTTTTAATTCATTTCAGCTGTTTCATCTTACTTCATTTCCTGGTCTGGCTTCAGTTGTCTTACTCTAATGAACTAATCCTTCTCATGATTTACCTACCTACTGTTATCTTTTGGCTTAGGGTAGGTAATAGGGCACTGGATTGAGGATCCCTAGCTTCTGTTTTCAGCTCTACCATTAATTACCCAGGGCACTTTATCATGTGCGTTAATATGCATTCATCGGGGAAGTTCAGGACTCAAAAGATGTGCATTTCCATCTCTTGAAAATGGTGGAAATACAGATACTTACCTGCAAACATGAGCATCTGGCGGAATACCTTTTCCCTACCCTGCCGGAAACACGTTTGCAGGCAAAGATCCGCATTTCCGCCATTCTCACAAGACAGAAGCTGCACATCTTTTGAGCCCTGGACTTCCCTGCAGTGCCAACAAATGTCTATTAACACACATGAAGAAAGCAATCACAGTGTCTGTCTTGTCTGTTTTGACTATCAGCTCTTTGAGACAGGGGTGGTCTCTTATTCACACAACACTTCCTCTTAGCAACTCCACAGATTTTCCTGCATTCCAATAATCCTTTTGCATCATGTGGCAGGGAACACAGAATCATCATGGAAAATTGGAAGTGGTAAGGCTTTCACACAACACTCAGAACTTGTGTTTGTGCCACC
Organism: Sphenodon punctatus; assembly: GCA_003113815.1. NCBI lineage: Eukaryota > Metazoa > Chordata > Lepidosauria > Sphenodontia > Sphenodontidae > Sphenodon > Sphenodon punctatus. The sequence continues at coordinate 594,821 of QEPC01008785.1, forward strand.
ACCCACTCTAAAAGGGTGTTGTGTGAATGATCCTTATTATTCAGTTTGGTTCATCTGAATGAATTCAAGCCAACAAGGCCTGAAGATATGCACCCAAGGATTGTAAACGAGCTAGTTGATGAAATAATAATAGTAATATAATAATTATAATATGTGAGAACTCATGAAGATATGACAAGGTCCGAGAAGACTGGAGAAGAGCAAACATAGGGTAAACATTTGGCCTGGGAACCAGCAGCATGTGTAACCATATGCTGCCAAATGTTGGCCCGGGATTGCCCCAGGCGGTGTTGGGGATAGCCTGGCCTGTGACCTCCAGACATCCTCCAAGGTCACAGCCAGGGCTAAGGCTTTCCTGACCGGGCCAAAGTGAGTGAGCATGTCTGTGCAACTGTGGCTTTTCTGGGCTGGGGTTGCCATGGTGAGCAGCCCTGGCTGTGCCTCATTGGCCACCATGGTTTTCAGTCATGGTGGGGCACTGGGAGCACAGCATAGGCGGGGCCAGCCACCCACACATTTGTTGTGCTCCCAGCTGTACCATGGCCATGCACCAGCCATGGTCACATTCGTCCAGTGCCCTGACCTGACCCAGGCCATGTTGCCAGGGATTTTCCCCTCGGGGGTAGCTTGTAACGTGACGTGTGTTTTTACCCATTGTGCCTAGAAAATTATAGATCAGTTAGCCTGGCTTCAATAGCTGGGAAGTTATTGGAGTAAATCATAAACAATTGATTTGTTAGCATTTCTTTATTTATTTATTTATTTATATTTATTGGGGGGGCCCCCTCCTCATGCCTACGGCATCCCAGGGCAGCTCACAGCAAGTAAAACAATAATAAAAACTCATAAAAACATCATCAAATAAGAATAATTAAAAAGAAGTCCCCCCCCCAACATTTACTATGCACTCCTCACACACACCCCACCACCACCCTGCCCTACCCTCCTACCATCCCCTCCAAAGGCCTGGATGAACAGCCAGGTCTTACAGGCTCGACGAAAAGCCATCAGACCCGGGGCCAGGTGAGCTTCCTCTGGGAGGGAATTCCAAAGTCGCGGCCCAGCCACCAAGAACACCCTCTCCATTGTACACGGGGGACCTCCAAGAAGGCGCCCCGGCAGACCGCAGGGATCACCCTGAGGCACGGAAGGCGATGCTGTCCAGTGTCCCCAGGGTATGAGGGGCCCGGACCGTATAGGGCTTTATAGATCAACACCAGCACCTTGAATCTGGCTTGGTACACTATAGTCAGGCAGTGCAGAGTGCGGAGCACAGGTGTTATATGCTCCTGCCGCCTCGTCCGTGTAAGGAGACGGGCCGCCACATTCTGCACCAGCTGCAGCCTCCGAACCAGAACCAAGGGAAGCCCCATGTACAGCGCGTTGCAGTAGTCTAGCCTCGAGGTGATGAAGGTGTGAATAAGAGTGGCCAGGCCAGGCCCCGAAATATATGGGCACAGCCTCTGTACTAGATACAGCTGGCAAAAGGGAGCTTTAGCCACCGCCTCCACCTGCCGATCCTGACGGAGGCCCGGATCCAAAACCACCCCCGGACTCCGAACCTGCTGGACTACAGGAGGGCAGACCCCACCACCACCACCAGAGGGGCCGGCACCTCCCTCGCCCTACCCACCACCATCACCTCCGTCTTATCAGGATTGAGCTTCAGTCTGCTCTGCCGCATCCAAACCGCCACAGCCTCCAAACATTGGGAAAGCAACGAGACAGCAGGGCCTGGGTCGGTCGAAAATGAGAGGTACAGCTGAGTATCATCAGCATATTGGTGACATTGCACCCTGAACCCTCTCACGATCTCTCCCAGGGGCTGCATATCTAGAGGAAAATGGGATGGTTACTAATAGCCAACATGGATTTGTTAAGAATAAAACATGCCAGACCAACCTAATTTCCTTCTTTGACAAAGTAACTAGTTTAATGGACAGAGTATATCTTGACTTCAGCAGGGCTTTCGATTCATCCCACATAACATTCTCCTAAGTAAGATGAAAAACAGTGGCTAGAAGAAACTACCATAAGCTGGGTACAGAATTGTTTGAAAAATCACACTCCTGTTATAAGAGGAGAAGCTGATGGCATTAGGCATGTTTGTCTAGAGACAAGAAGATTAAGTGGGAACATTTTGAGAGTTTAAAATATTTAAAAGAATGTCATAAAAAAGATGGAAACCATTTATTCACTATTGCTAGGATAAAAGAAGCAGCAATAGTGTTTAAATTACAGAAAGGTAGGTTTAGGCTAAATACAAGGGGAAAACTTTCTGTAAAACTTTTCAGCAGTGGAACGAGCTGCCAAGGGAAGTTGTGGAATTTCTCTCTCTGGGAGGTTGTCAAGAAAAGACTGAACAAGTATCTACCCATGATGCTTTAGGTATAGAGTATCCTGCCTCAGAGTCGGGGACTGGACTAATACCCTTGAGACACCTTCAAACTCCTATGATTCAGTGCCAACCATAATGGGGCTTTGATTTGTCTGTGGATTTTAGGTGCAACTGTAAGGCAATAAATAATAATGTCTATTCTAAATTGTTAACCATAGCCTAAGAGGTTAAACTCAGTGGGGCCAATCCCATGCCCCACATTTCCCGCACACAATCCCCCCATTCCCCCTCCCCCCCGCACACACACGCACGCAACCCATGCGTGTCCCCATTGGGAATGCATTGTGCCACGCGGAATCCATGCTGAACCCATGCCGATTCCACGCGAAGCGGGATGGGATTGTGGCCACTCACGACCATTTAAAGTGTGAAAACAGTATGCCTATGGAAACCCTTTTTGATTTGAAAATCAGTCTTACTAATGACTAACTAACTACAGTAAAGCAATCCATCCTATATTTGACCCTGTTATTTTCTGTCCCATTTGGTCAAACTATGTCATACACCCAGGGTGTCCACCTCCCAGTTCAAGACTTAGCTGGCTTTCCCCCAACCTAACCTACTCACTCCCCTGTGTCCAACCTGCTCATCCCCTCCCCTCCCCCTTGCATTGCAGATAAGGTACCCAAAAGCTCATTGGCAAGGAATTGGGAGAGCTCCACCCCCTGCCTGAGTACAGATCAAGTCCTAACTGGAGGAGCCTGTCTGTTGCAATGCTCATGGGAGCTGGGAGGGGAATAGCAGGCCAGGCAAAGAGGAAAGTGAGTGGGCTGGGTCGGGGACAAGCTAACTGAGTCTGGAGTTGGGCGGCAGGCAGTGTTCACTCATTACTGTCATGCCATAGTTCATGGGTCAAAAAATGGGAGTTATTGGGGAACTGCTACTTTAAGTAACTTGAATATTTCTTTAATTCTGACTTTGACAGATGCTCCTTGGTGTTGTATGAGTTTGGGAAATAATTTACTATTGCCTTCTCTCTAGACCAATTAGCCCTCTCCTGGACCAGAACACTCCCGATTTTACTGCTTTCTGCTCCGTAGGGGAATGGTTACAAGCCATCAAGATGGAAAGATATAAGGATAACTTCACAGCTGCAGGCTACAACTCTCTTGAATCAGTGGCCAGGATGACCATTGAGTAAGTTAGGCAGGGGATGTGATTAATTACATGTAATGACTTAGCAGATAAAAGCTAAACAATGGTAATCTTCAAAATGTGACAGCATAGGGCTGGAATCTCTCCTGTGCCAAAATCAGCACAGATGAAGAACATCAAGCCACCCATGAGCAGCTTACAGATCTCTTTGCTGGACAGCTCCAGCTCTGGCATAGTTTAGAACAGGCTTGCCTAACCTATGCCAGCTGCTAACTGTCTCCTAAGGGTTGATCATTAGCTGAGGATTGGTGGAGGGCTTTTTTGATTAAAGTGCACCCATTTTTTTGGCTACACAAACTGACAGCTGTCCCTAAAGGAGTGGATTCTCAGCTATCTGGATATGGATATGCTTTTAGATGTGCTAGATAAGTTAATATTCAGCCACTTCAGCGAAGCACAAAAGGGTCTGAGACTATAGACTCATAGTTTCATGATATAATAATAGTTGATATAATAATAGTACTTTTAATAATAGAATAACAACCACTCAGAACGCTTCCTCTCATGAGAAAATTTCATAGCAAGATGCCCTCAGGAATAGAAAAATTCTAAATCTCTCCTTGTCGTGGTTGAGGTCTCGGCATGGGAGGTTTTTCAGAAGTATCAAGTTATTTTCCACAATGCGTAGAACTCTTATTGTGACACCGCATGACACTGCACTGGCTCTCAAGCCTCTTATTTCTGTCACACTTGGCATGGAGTGATGTTTTAATAGCAGAAGGTTCCCTGCACCCATGATTTCATAGGGCAGAAATATTAGATCAACTCTTCTCATGATGCAGTTCCTTAAAGAACCCCAAAGTGTTTATAAGGAAACAATTTCTTCCAGTATCACTCTAATTACACCATTATAGATGGTAAAAAATAAAGTGGTCTTACTCTCAAAAGATTAGGGAAACATGTACATACATTTTTAATGAAAAGATTGTGTAGGGCTTTAAGCAAGGTTCTGTCCAGTACAAGTCTGGTATATTTATACTCCAGTTGGAAGCACAGATGCATGCAGAGTGTAACAGCTTGAAATACGAAAGAATACCACACAAATGCATTAGCAGTTGAATAATTAATGTTGTACACATTTGTCTTTCCCAGGGATGTAATGAGCTTAGGGATCACGTTAGTTGGTCATCAAAAGAAAATCATGAGCAGCATTCAGACTATGAGAGCACAAGTGCTACATTTACATGGTACTGGTATCCAAGTGTGATAGACATTTCTCCCTTATGAGGGAGGTGACAGACTGAGAGAACAGCACTGGCCTTCAGTCTACATGAAGTGCTGCTAGAAGACACTTGATTTCCTGGGTCCTTCCTGCAGTCAACAGAAGATCTACAAGAAGCACCTACAAACTTGAACTCCTAAGTGCCACCAGAATTTACTTAAAAAGGGAATGAGGATCCACCAATGGTGGCAAGGAAAACAGCAGAGACAATAAACAAAGTACTACCTGAAACACATACAAACACCTTGAGCTCTCTAACCTCCTTTTTATCTAATAGACTTTTTAAAATGTACATAATGAATTTAAAAAAAGAATATATTTGTCAGATAAAAATCATGATATTGTTAAATTCAACAAGATATTTTCCTTAAACCTGTGATTTCTGAATTTTTTTAATCATTTGTGTTTATTCTTCATAATGACCTCCTTTTAGTATGATGTTTATATCTTTGGACCTTTTTAGTGCTGATTCTATGACACATTACTACACTGGGTACCTCTAATGGGTTATTTGAGAGTTTCAAAGCATGAGTGAGCAGTGTGTTATCTCTCTGAACATTGGTATCCTTTGTGTGCCATTTTTATTCTGTTAATTAAACACCGTATTGACATGGTTTGCTAATTGGCAGGGAGTTAGGAAAATGCAAGTTGCCAAGAGCTCTGATATTTTTTAAAGAATTTTGTAAGGTTAAACATATACTATCTTTTAAAAAGAAAAAAATAATAAAGTAAAAGCAATAATGACCCCTTAGTAGTCCTAGGCACTTTTAACAAATTGTTTGCAAGATGATTTTAATGGACTAGATTGAAGATGAGATTTTCAAATTCTACATCTGCAGCTGTCAACCTGAGGAGGCACTTCATTGACCGGATGATTGTAGAAGTGTCTCCGAAATCAGGTGCAGTTCTGTTGTGTTACCGAACCATTTAATCTGATCACATTGCCTTTTTCAATATTCCACATTAGCAAATCCGAAAGAAATAGCTGGCATATATTTTCTATGAGTTTCAGTTGAATGCAGTCCAGCTGTGACAATAAGGATTTAGATTTTATATTAGAACCACGAAGCACGAGACAAGGGGCAGTTCAGAATTTTCACATTTTTTACAAGTTTTTGCTGCTCTGAACATGTGTGTGTGCGCGCACACACACACACACATGCAGTCATTCATTTATTAGTGCAAAAATTGTTGTTCAGTTAAATAGCTCTTTTTTACACCATTTTTATTTCAATATGTACCTTATTTAACTGAAATGTAAAAAAAATAATAACATAAGCAATAACAAAAGTGTGTTGCAGGAATGTATACAAACAGGAGAGAAATGCTTTCAAAAATTATGAAAATCATGAACTACCCCAGCAGAGAATTGCTGTACTTCCAAAGAGAATTGGGCTGCTTCTATTGATTTTGATAGAGAAAGATCCCAGGGATCGAGCATAAATTGGCCGTGTTTGACAATGTGGCCATCCACAAAAAAAACCAACCTGTAAATGTTCCTTTGTAAAACTTGTAAATTTTATTTATACTGTCTTGTTTTGTACACACATTTCTGTGTAGTGAGCTCTGAATACATTGAAAATGCACTATATTTTTCTATTTTACTTGCAGAGTATCACAAAAGAACATGTATTTTCCATGATACATAATGTGTTTTCCCACATTTAGGACCAAAGATAGCTACAGAAAACTCAAATGGATCATTGCCCTTCCTTTAATCCCCCACCCCTTTAGATCACTGTACAGGGAAATATTTGTCATTTTATTTATTGTTTGATTAGAAAAATCAGTTTGATTATACTAATTTTTTCCTCTTCTTTTCCTCTTTGTTAAAGAAAATCTGTAAAAAGCTTTTAATTAACATAATCCCGTTACATAATACACTTCCATTTGTAATCTTTGTAATAGACTGTAAATATATTTTTGGAAATACAACACAGCGTGCATAAGGGTTATTTTTAAGTTTTGATATATCATGGTGTCTACAGTTCACAGCCACTTTACAGTTATAATGGGAAGTGTAATTTTATTCTATGATTTTTGCAAAAGTAAAACAAATGGGTGGATATTCTAATTTTGTTACATTCTAAAATCAGTTTAAAAATCATCAATTTCATGTACGCAGCTCCATAACAGCTGCTTTGTGCCTGTTTAAATCGATTAGCTAAAAGCTTCCTTAATAAGTAGAAGAAATAACATACTGTGCAAGACCAGTTTTCAAATGTACGTTCCTAAAGTTATAACCTAAACCCTCCTGCAAGCACTTAAATTAGCACTTAGGAGTTAGCGAATTCTTATGAGATTCATACCTCTGCCACCTTCTCTAAAGAAAAAGTGTTATGTTTATTGTTTAGCAATATACCTCAATTGCCTTGGAAGTTGCTTGGTACTTTTATTTCTATGAATGAATAGGGCAGAGCTACAAGGCAAAAACAGAACCCAAATGCCCAGCACATTCATCCAAACACTATTATAATTTGCAATTTTTAAATGCAGAAGCACTGACATTATAATGTTAATGGCAATACTACATGTTCCAAGAAGCGATGGCTCCCTGTAAGAAAAAGAAAGTGCAAGAAGACTGAAAGCTTCTGCTGTGCCAAAGGTACTGCACGGCAGGGGAAGGCAAGGCAAGGAAGTCAACATCAAAATAAAGATTCTAAACGTGTGAAATAATGGAACAAAATCTCCAACTGCACTGAGACTGCTCAGAGTGCCATGAATCAGAGCAGAACTTTTATCATGCACGTGCTTGTCTACTGGAGAGTTTGTTTCTTTTTGTCATGATCCAAAAGTTTGCAATGAATTTCTAGCTAAGCTTTTGTGTCACAAGTATTTCCTCCCTGATGTGGTTAAACAAGGCTGTTGTCAGTAAAAGAACTTTGTTTCCTTTCAATGAAGTACAGTAGAGTCTGATGAAGTTGAATTTTGCAGGCTCGCTAAAACAGATCAGCTTATAAGAACTTTTATTTTACAAACAAGGAAACAATATTAGAAATGCTGTTAGGAATCTTTATGAAGACTAGAAATATTCAATCCAATAGAAACTAGTATGGTAAATTTCATTCTTAGTATTCATTTGTAGGAGACTAAATATGACAAATGAGATACTTGCGAGAAGAAGAGAGCGCTTCCTTGAAAGGCAGAATCCTGAAAATCAGGATCCCATCCACTCTACAAGCCATGTCTAGTGACCGTTAATACACTTATTTTTCATTCTGCCTACTACATCCAGCTTTCAGTCCTAGGTTGTTTTTACATGAATGCACCTCTCACCCCCCACCCCCACCCCACTTGGTGTTTGGGCAGAGGGAGGGGCGTCCGTGTATACAGCTGTTAGTGGGTGGATGGGTGTCCACCCAGTGTTCACCCATGTGAACACTGAGCAGGATGGGTGGAGGTGGGTGGGTGTCCATGTGAACGGACACCCACCCACCTCCACCCACCGTGGCTAAACGCCCATCCCCCCCCCCATCTCCATCCATGTAAAAAGGACCATTATTAAAAATGGTACTGGGTGTGGAGAGAAATCCTGTTAAGCCCCACAACCAGTACACTTTTAAGTTAGGACAGAGAACTAGATTAGGAATAGGACTAAGGGCTAGATTTGAACAAATAAGATGAGGTCCACACCACTAGGGCAAATGCAACTTGGGCCCTTTTCAAATGATCGATGGGGGGGTGGGTGTGCGACTGTTCCTACGGGTGTACACCCATCTCCACCCACCTCCATGTATGGAGCAGCCAGCATTAGAGCCCATTGCTCCATGCATTGTTGATGGGCGGAGCTCCGGAGCATACCCACCCACCCACCAAGGGTGCTGTTCCCACGGATGCCCCCCCCACTTCAGGCGGCGCCTATGTAAAAAGGCCCTTGGAGCTAAATGTTGGAGGGATGCTTTTAAGTCTCAGGGCACAACCCTCTATCCTTTAAAGGAGCTGGACCATTGAATTCAGTAGTGGAGGATTACACCCTTAACGTTAAAGAGCCAAATTTCCCCTTCAACTTTCTCCATAGGGAGACAAACCCCAGAAAGGTCTCTCCTGGGACGTTTGTCCTGCAAATTAAGCAACTGGTGCAAGGTCCATTCACAGGGTGTGTACACGATGCACATAACACACGGTAACGTGCAATGCGTATGGCTGTGTGCAATGCGTATAGTACTATGCATGCACATTGTGCACACACACCCTTGGATTGGCGCATAAATCATTCAGTTATCTCATTAAAGAAATGTTCTTTTTTTAGATGCCCTTTCCCCCATTCCTGCCGCTGAAGCAGAGCTGTTAGAAGCTCTCTGTCCAGGAGACAAAAGTTCTGAGGGATGTGAGCAGTCATATCAACCACCACCACCCTCAAAGTTGAAAATGAGTTGTCGCCTTGTATTCCCTTCCCTTCATACTTATGCCCATGGTACCAACGTTGAAAAGCAAATGTGCTGACTGCCGCTTCATAGATACTTAATAGGGCTTTCAGGACAACAGCTCAAGATACCAGAAAATTGGTGTAGGGAAGATGGAATTATCCCTTGTAAAATGCAACATTTTAAATTGGCTTAGGACAAGCTAAATACGTACTTTTGACTTATGCGGCTCCTACTGAGTTGGTGTTGTTTGTGCTTTACAGTTTTATATATGTACTGTTCAAAGGTTGCAACCAGCTTGGGCACCATTGTAGTAAAGTAGCGGTGCGGAATCTTTTGCCTTCTGGGGGCCACTTTGAAAGCTTGCACATGCTCTGAGAGCCGCACAGAAGTTGGGGCGAGGCTGCTTAAGGGATGCATTCAAGGAAAGGAGGGTCCAAATCATGGATCTGTGCCATGGAACTGTCCCATCTCCTTGTTTGCATGACCTCATCTCTGCTCCCTTCCCTGGAGCTCAGTTTTTCGGTGAATAGAGGTAAGAACTGGATCCAATGGCCAGATCCAGAAAGTAAAAAGGGGCCACATAAAAACCTGCTGAGGGCCACATTTGGCCCCTGGGCCTGAGGCTCCCCACCCCTGTAGTAGAGTGTTATACAGTACCCCGGAGTCCGAGGTTCTCAAACTGTTGGCCAGGATCCAAAAATGGGGGTCACATTATTTGTGGATTGGGTCACGATTGGTGTCCGATATCCTTTGCATGTCTATGTTGACAGCTGTTTAGCCATAGGATTATGGTTACATCATAAAATATTGCACAAGCAAAATGAAGCTACTGCTCTACATGTCTTCTGGGTGGGCAGCCTTAAGTCCAAGGCATGGGGCAGCCCAGTTTCTTTGAATGGCTAATCTCAGCTGGCGAGAAGCTGTTGGTCATCTGGAAGAAAATGGATAAAAGCTGAGTCTAGAGGTCAGAAAGGGGGACTAGAATAGGGCTAGAGAACCATTCCCCTCTTTCAGATCACTTTGAAAAGTTAGTATGAGCTCCATGGGCTGCATAGGGGTGCTTAGAATGGGGGGAAAAGAAGGGGGGGGAATCTGGATTATGGATTTATTCCCTCTCCCCTAAAGTGTATGCTCTCTTCTCCACTCCCTTCAGTCCCTAAAGATAGACACTGGAATTAAGCCTGTAACAAAATTCTGGCTTGGACTCCATTTTTTACTGATCCGGTCGTTCCAATTAATTCAACAAAGCATGGACTGGAATATGATCTGCTCTGCGTTCCACTGCAATTTTGACTCCACCTCTTACTGCCCATGTGCAAAATTGCCGTGAGGGCCCAGCAATAAGACACTTCCATTTGTAATCATTTGTAACAGACTGTAAATATATATTTTGAAAGTATAACAGCATGCATAAGGGTTATTCTTCAGTGTTGCTAGATCATGGTTTCTACAGTTCACAGCACTCTGCAGTTATATGGGAAGTGTAATCTTATCCTATGATTTTTGCAAAACTAAAACAAATGGATGAATATTCTTATTTTGTTACATTCTAAATTCAGTTTTAAAATTGTCAGTTTCATGTATGCAGCTCCATAACAGCTGCTTTGTGCCTTCTTTAGTAGTAGAAGAAATAACGTGGGTTTGATTTGGTCTGTAGGCTGGAGGTTCCCAATTCCTGGCCTAGAAGCTAGTCTCAGTGGGCTGGGAGTTCACCTCTAGGCGACTCAGAGGGAACTCAGCACAGAAGCTTGTGGCGTTGGGACTTACCTTAGGTGAGCCAGTCAGTATGGTCAGGCCATGAACCTGGACAAGCTGCAGCCTAGGAAAGAGCCTATATGATTACAAGTATTGTGAGTTGGAAAATTTGGAATGGAGGGATGATATTGTGGACCTGACACTATTATAGTAGAAGCACCTGGTAGTGGTGGTATATATATATATATATATATATATATATATATATATATATATATATATATATATATATATATTCATCAAAAATCCCAAAATGGTACTAATTGGTCCATTAATAAATTACAGTTTTTGGTGCCTAAAATAACTTGAAATGTTCATTTACATGTAACATCTGTAAGTGGCAGCTATGTGGCCACATATTAAGATGTATGCAAATGTGCTGGTATGGCGCCGGGTCCAGTTGGCTCTCTTGAACATGTTTTGCTTTACTGTACCAGGTGGCATGACCTTCAGGCCAAATGGTTGGCCCCTCTTATTACTACCTACCTGTAACCCCGCCACTTGGCGAGTTTGCCTTCTTGGGCAGGAGGAATTATTATCCGGGAGGGTTGCATTATTTTTATATAATGGTTTACGGACTAAGTGATGCTGTTAGATGCGGGTTTTTTTTTTTTCCCTTTTTTGTAATACATTTTATAAGAACTTACGGGATTGTTGAACTGTTTTGATATTGTTTAGACGTGTGTTTTCTATGCTGTTTATTTAGGTATGTTATGGCAGTAGCTGAACATTAACGTTTATTCATTCATTTATTCATTCATTCACATATTAAGATGGTTGATGGAAAAAAAAATAAGGTGCGTTTCAGTCAGTTCCAAATATTCTCATCTGTTTGACTCCGTTTTCAGACAGGTATCCTCATACAACGTCCAAAAGCAACATGTCAAGAATCTGTGACCCCCAACCAGTGCTGGACGTAGGGGCACCTGCCATGGGTGGCAGATTTGGGGGGTTGGGGGTTTCTGTTCTCAGCCCATGCCCTCCTAGTCATGGCGCCCCCTCTCACCACCACAACCTCACTGCCGCACTACTCACAGTCTGGAGTGGGGGACAGGATCCCCCATTCATCCCCACCTGAAGAAGCCCCATTCTGCCCATGAACCCCCTGCAAATGTGCTCTGCGGTGGTGCCAAGCACAGAGGAAGAGACTCTGCTGTGCTGGACGCCTCCATTGTCTCCCTCCCTGCCTCAGACGGCAGCCCGTACACACACCAGAGCTCTGGGGAGAGGGGGGGAGAGCATCTTGAACTGCCAAGGGGTGCTAAAATCCTAAGTCCAGCCTTGACCCCAATTGTAGATGGTGTGACTGCACCTGAATTCAGATCCACGGTTTGGGAACTTCTGGTGTAACTGATGCATTGCCAACATCCTCTAAAAATCTCTGGAATTTTTCTCCTCGGCTCCAGGTGAACTTGTATAGTTTTTTTCTTTTTTTAAAGCATATTATCCTTAATAGCTCAGTCATCAAGCTCTGTTTGTATTCTCATCCATTATAAATTAGATTTTGATGTTTGTTTCAGTTGGAGTCATCCACTGAGGTAGTTTTAAAGACATTATTTGAAATTAAATTTGTTCTTTTCCACTAATAACAATTTTCAGTAAATAGTTCCTAATGCTTGGAGAATTGCAAAGCACATGACCTCAACACAGGGAAATGAGTTTTACTTGACATTTTCTAGGTGATGGTTGAAATAAAATGTCCTCTGCTTTTGAGAGGCTTGATATATAACGACAGGAAATTGTGTAAGTTATATTGTGTCTGAGTTATTAATATGAAGCACAATTTTTCTGTTTACACCAGGCCTATGTGGTAACAAATGCTGTGTACACCAAGGAAATGTTTGGAGACATTCTATAAGTTACTGATATCTGAAACCAACCTGAAAATGAGAGATTCTAAATTCAGAAGTAAAAACATTTAAATGAATTCCATTCTAACTCTGGGCAGCTCTAGACATGTTAAAAATACTTCCCCTAAGAGTCTTAGAAGCCAGCCAGCAATTACGTTCAAAGAGCCATCTTTATAGTTTGTACTGTGCAACCTTGCATACATTCAGGAATACAAGCTCTTGTAATTAAATTTTCCTTGTAAAACAATGGCTTTAGCAAAAGTGTCTGGTGAAAGTAGAAAACGTGTATAAAAATTCAATTTTTAAAAAAAGAATCCCCCCCAAGACGATAATTCTTTCACAGCAAAGACACAGTGCTGGTTCTCCTGCACTTAGGTGTACAATTATAATATAATGCTATAGTGTCACTTAGTCATTTAGTGATTTAGAAAACAGGCATGGTTACTGGAGCACATCGCATAGTGGCTTAAAACTTGCAAGAAAGCTATACATTTCAAATTGCCAAGCTAGGTTGGCTCACACACAGGATACGGTAAAACATTTGGTAATCTAAAGAGGCCAAGGCAGTGAATGCATGGAACTGCAGGTGGGCTTTCAACAGAGATAAACGTCATGCAATTTGACAATGAAGGTCACGATTTGAAGTTTAGGAGATTAAGGGACTTTGTAGGTTATGTGCAACAAGATCATGGAAATCATACAAACTGAAAAGTGAAAACATTGAACGTGATCCTGTGCATGAGTGGGAGCCAGTAAAATGAATGCAGTACAAGGAAGCTAAGGGAGATTGCTTAGAAGAAGAGTCTTGGAATGTGTCGTTCTAAGGCTGTTTTCACACAACACACTTTCCACCCACTACCCACCCACTATACATGTTGCAGGGCTGCAGTGTTGCCCTATGGGTGCCCTGTAACATGGGGTGTTTTCAGACATGACGGTTGGGACCAAAATGTAACATGGGACGTTTTCAGATGGTTGGCCCCGTCACGAAATCAATCTATTGATCCCCCGCCGGGATGACCCCGTCATGCCATAACAGACGTGCCGGGAGATCCCGGTGGGGAATCGGGGAGGGGGCGGGGCTTTGCAATGCAACGTACGGCCGCACGGCCCTGCCCCCTCCACGCTCCCCGCCGCCCGCCCTCTGGGGAGACGGACGGGCGGCGAGGCCAATTCTGCCGCAGCGTCTGGCCGAATTCGCCATGGTCCGGACTCCCGCCGGTAAGTCTGGGCCATGGCGACCGACCAGACATTACTTTTCTTTGATCCCTGCTGGGATTCATTTTCACCACGCTTCCCGGGGAATTGGTGCGGCTAGCCCGGGAAGCGTGGTTGAAAATGACCCCATGTGGGGATTGAGCGTGGCGAACATCTAGCGGCCGCCAAACAGACGTGCGAGTCACAGTGACCACAGGTGGGTATTCACCGTGTTTCACTGTGATCTTGTAACATCTGAAAATACCCATGTATAGTGGCTGGGAAGTGGGTGGGTAGTGGCTGGAGAGTATCTTTTGTGAAAACACCCAATGTTTAAAGAGTTCTGTCATGAAAAGTTTCAAAAGCTCACAATGAGGTGAAGAAGATTGTTATTTTAATTTTTTTAAGCAAAGAGACATTGTTAATAAAATATTGCTAATAATACTGAAAGAAGCTATTTCAGTACTATGATTTTTCCTCCAGCCAGACTGGAATTTGTCAAAGAAACTCAATTGAGACAGATGGAAACGCAACTGGCAATATACAACCTGTTCAAGCAGTCTTGAAAGAGACATGAAAGGAAATTTCTACATTAAAGGCATGAAAGTAAAATGTGAAATATGATGATATTTTCTTTCTGAGGAATCTAGAATGGTGGGATTTATTTATTTACTTATTTAAGACTGGTGTAAAGATAGCAGTTTTCAGCACTCTTTGTATGCAAATTTACCAAAGTGAACACTTGATCAGAATGGCCATGAAAGGACTCCAAAAGGGGACAGTCTCTTCAAAGAAGGTATCACCAAAGAAGATACAGCCACACCATAGCAATCCAACCAAACACATATAACATATGAACAAGGAATCACAGCTTCCAAAAACACAGAGCTATTTTCATCTGTGAGCCAAACTGCTTGTGTTAAATTGGAGGCCTGGTTGCAAAAATTGTTCAATAATGCAAATAATTAGTAACAACAGTGAGCTCAATCCCAAAGCCCGCGTAAACTGCGTGGAAGCTGTGTGCATGTACGCATGTGCAGTTTCCACATGGCACACTGGGCTGGCTATGGGATATGTGCGGTTTGCACGTGGTTTACGCAGGCTTTGGGAGCGACCCCATTATAAATAAGTAGTAGTAAACTTGGGGTTTACCTAATAAATAATAATATGCTTAACAGTAGAAAATAGTCCATAGCCAGTGGCAAAACCAAATTCCTAGCTGTATCCCTGATGATAAAGGTGCCAATCCCAAAATCCACAGATGAGCGTGCGTGGGCAACCCACACACAACCCATGTGACTGTGGCCCACATGCAAACCACACAGAAATCATGCGGAAGTTGTACACACATGAGTTCTGGGTCACGCCCAATGTAGGGTACCAGAGTGCACAACTATTTCTATTCACATGTTCACCAAAGAGAGGATACACAATTACTCTAGAGATAAAAAGGATGCAGAGCAGACCTACGACTACACTGAAGAGGTAGTATTATCATTATACATAGTAATAGATATACAAAACAAAGACGGGTCCCCAAAGACCTTGCACTGTAATTTACATGGCAAAATCTGAAGCCCTTTTTTGTTGGCTTCACTGGCACCAAGATTTTCCCTGGAGAAAGTAACTCGAACAGAAGACACGAATCACTGCTGTTCTGATTCCCACTCTATGCAAGGGGATATTAGCAACTAGGGGTAATTTCAGATGTTACGGGCTTCCGTAACCACCTGTGAACCACCTGTGGTGGGGGAGATCCCATAATGTCTGAAGGGGTTCCTGCCAGATGTTCATCACAGTGAACACCCGGTGGGAATCCAATTAACCAACCTTCCCGAGGGGAGGCCAGCCTTAACTCCGGAACAGTGGTTACCTGGACCATGGTGGGAATCGGCAGCCAGTAACGTCCGTTACCGCTGCCGAGGCCGGAGCTTGGTCCCGGCCACGAGCCGGGATTGGGCGCAGCGGCCGGATTGGTCACTGCACCTGCCTGTCTCCAGGAGGGGGGCGGCTGGGGGAGTGGGGGGGGCGGGCCATGCAGCCGCATGTTGCGCCGCACAGCCTCACCCCCTCCCTGATCCCCAAGCGAAATCAGGCCGGCACTTCTGTTGACCGGCTAGCCTGATTCCGCTCGGGGATGATGAATTGACCACACGTGTCAAGAAGGGAGGCTGGCACGTCGAAAATCACCCTAGATCTCACCCAAGATTATACTGACATTCTCTTGGCTATCCTAGGAAAGAGTTACTTCAACTGTTTGGCAAACCCAAACAACCAGTTGACCCAACAAGTAGAGAGAGCTTACCAGGGAGAAGTGTGTGAACAGAGAAGTGATTCCATCAATCAGTCTGTTCCCAACAAGAGTTTCTACAGAGTATTCATAACTACAAAGTAAAGTCATCCTCCCCCCCATCTACCTTGTGTTTGATGCAATTTGGCTTTCTTCCCACTGTGCCAGAAACCCCAGATACCGCCCTAACTATCTCTCCTCTGATAGATCCCATGGATAAGAACTGCTATCATACCTCCCTAGGTTTAAACATAGCTTGGGCTGGTGAAGACTCATGGTGAAGCCACAAGAGCCGGGAGGGACTGATCCCCCATGTGAGCTGGGGCAAGCAATCATAGCCACCACCCCCTCGGAGTCAGAATGGAGAGCAGACTACACGGACCATCCACTTCCTCCACAGGGAAACCTGGTGGGCCACTGTCAGATGTCCCACCATGCCCCAGGGTGGTTCAGGGCATCAGTCATACAAGCAGGCACTAGGGATGGGCGAAGAGATCGTGGTTCAGGTTCGGCTGTTCGGTTCGGCCGCGTTCGGTTTGGCAGTTCGGCTAGTTCACCGAATTCGGGTTCAGCTGCGTTCAGTTCGTCCGTTCGGTTCGGCAGTTCGACTAGTTCGCTGAGTTCGGGTTCGGCTGTTCGGTTCGGTCGTCCGAACAGGCCGTTCGGTTAGGCTGTTCGGCCGTTCGGTTCAGCTGTTCGGTCGTTCGGGAAATGTTGTTATGGGTGATTTTTTGTTTTTTATATGGTTGTTTTGGTTTTTTATTGGGTTTTATATGGTTTTCTTTTGTTTTTTATTTTTGTTGTTGTTTTTATATGGATTTTTTTGAATGACTGAACAGTTCGGTCATGTTCAGATGAGTTCGGATGAGTTCGGGGGCAGGAAAAACATCTTTTCAGGGCCAAAAATTAGGTTTTAGTTTCGATAGCGCTATTTTTGACTGTTTGACCAAGTTCAGCCAACCCGAACTCGGCTGAACCGAACCATCGAACCCAAACTCGGGTTTCGAACCTAAAGACTGAACAGTCGAACATCCGAGCCGCATTCTGTTTGCCCATCCCTAACCCTCAGAGGTGCAACCATTGTGTGTGTGCGTGTGTGTGTGCAAATGCGTGTGTGCATGCGTGGCTGCCTCCATGCACGCACATAAGGGAATGAATCCAGTCCGATGACTTTTTTTCCCCAAGTTCTGTCAAGTGATCCATCTTGGGAAGAGTGCTTTGCCATGTGACAGGACTCTCTTCCAAATCCCCATAAGAGCTTGTTCTTAGTCACACCTGCCCTAAACCATTAATTCCAAATGACCAAAGACCACTTATAAGACTGAATTTGAGTCTTAACACATGAGACCACAGGTGAGGCAGAGTCCGTGGTGGGGCTTGCCTCATGGCAAAGAGGCTGAGAGCCCAGGGAAAGGCTCGCCTCAGAGGGGCTGTAAGCCTTGGAACTAAGAGGGAACTTGTCTGAGAAGGGGCTCAGGACAACCTGTAAAGCTATTTTGCGGGATGGGTAACACATGCAGCAATAAAATGCACAAAAAGAGAACTATCTCAGTGTCTTCTGGAAAGAAAAAAAAAAGATTAACCTGAGCGTCTGAGAACTTATCATTTGAACCCATAACATCCGTTGGGTCTTGGAATAGTTGCAGGGGGAGAGGTTTTGTGTGCAAGTCTGTTTCATTGCACTCATTTTGCTTTCTCTGTCTGTGTGATTTATTATTTATTTATTTGTATTTATTGAATTGCCTCTCAAACACTGCCTGTACTCTACTGATTGCAAAGGCAAGTAGCAGCCGAAGCAATGGGGAATTGGAACAGTAATTCTGAAGTTAAGCAGTATTTACTGACTGTGGGAAATTCCCTAGAACTTCTGTGAACTTGAAGTAGACATTGGGTGTTAACTAATATGCAGCCACTACTACAGCTGCCCATCTGGGGGTGGAACGGCCACCCCTGCAGCCACTGGATGGGTTAGGTCAGGGAATGGAAATTAACATTCCTGTGGCCTGCTCCGGGGGGCGGAGGGGGGAGTATCGCATGGCTGGCTGGCTCCTGTGCTGTGGCCAGTGCCCCCCCCACCCCCTCCATGACAAGAGGCCATGGCTGTCAACAACAGGTAGCCATGACTGGCTGCACTGGTGACCCATAATGCCGCGCTGGGCAGGTAGAGCTCTGGCTTGCCTGGGCAGCTCGTAGGGCTGGACCGTGAGACTTGCTCGTTCCAGGCCCACATTAGTTAACACTCACTGAGTGCTAACAGATGTGATGCTAGACTAGTTCGCTCGCTCTGGCCCACCTGGGACAGTGCTGAAACCCCCGCATCTGTCCCAGGCCTGCCAAATGTGGATCTGGTTCAAACAATGGCAGGGTTGGTGGCCGGGTTAGAAATGCAGGCCTGGAATATGGTCCGGCCCCACAAGCCACCCGTGCAGACCAGAGTGGGCCGAATTGGGTATTTGTGTCTGGTTTTGCACCCATCTGGCCTGGTGTTGGGGTTGCCATGGCAGCGTTATTGGCAGGATGAGCTTTATTCCTCCCTGTTTCAGACACAGACACTTTTACAAGTTCTGCACAATGCTCCTTCTGTGCTTTCTCTCTTACACATAAGCCCCATCTTCTCTTTGCAAAACCTGTGGTTTCTGTGTGGTGTGGCATGGGCCTAGCTAAGAACAGGGAAGTCTATGTTCTGGCAAAGTGAGAAGATGGGTGGAATGATCCTAAGCCCCACAGACATGTGCACACACACACAATCTGTGCAGAACTCACATGCACCCCTGTAATGGGGACTGTGGCATGTGTGCAAACCCTGAAGGAATCACACAGAACTCACGCGTGCATATGTGCACATGCGGGCACATGCATAAGGTGCGTGCACAGGGGGGGCTTGGATTGTGCCCAATGACTGGAACAGACTATTTAATAGTTGGAACACCACAACAATGAATGGGAAATGAGTTGATAGATCAGATAAGATGGGATAGAATTACAGTGTTCAAAAAAAGCATACTCACTTCCTTGTGAGCAAGTCTATTGCTTAAGAGTGTCCATTAGGTCAAAACAAGTTAACCACTGTTGTAGGTGAAATGAAGAAAGTGAGGCACTTTGGATTTTTGTTTGTTTCTTTCTGCGGGTTTTTTTGTTTGTTTTTTAACCTTATGCAAGTCAGCAAAGTTAAATTAAAGGATAAATCTCCCTCTCATTCTTTCTCCCTAGGCCTTCCAACTAGAAGTACAGACCCATTGCTTCTGAGTTTTTTAATACACAGTTAGATTAATGAAAAACTGCATGGAAACAAACCCTCTACCTGTGTTACCCATTTGTGAATTATGTTCTGACGGAAATCCAAGTTTGCACAAAAATTAAATTTGTAGCTAGAAGATATCGAGGGAAAGTGCTGCATACCATAAGTATTTTCTCTAACTATACAAAAGATGAGGACAAACCTTTATAAAGTGTGAACACAAAGCATCTACTGCCTTTCTTATATAAATATTTTAAAATAGGATCATGTAAATCTCAGACATTGTTTTTAAAAAAAGTTATATATTGAAGTGGAATTAAAACCCCAAATCCTAGTCAGTTGCATTCTTTATATTCTGTTGTCTCTGCTCAGAGTTGTATTGTGAGTGATTATGATGCTGATTTTTTCTGCTCCAAACCTCACAGAAATTAGGGGAACAAAAGTCAGGCATCATCATATACACCTAAGGGATATGAAGGCTGGCATTCAACCAGCACCGTCTGTTCTTTCTAAAAGATTATACTAGATAACAATAATCTGCTTTCATTTCATGGTAGGATGGGGTAGAGGTTGTGTTGGTTTGTAATTTTGCTTGCATTTAGCAGATTTACAGAGATTAAGGAGTCAATCCAAGCTTCAGATGGGTGCACGTGCATAATGTGTACACACCAGGGGCATAGTTTATATTTATATTTTAAATTGTTCTTAACTGTTTTATGACTGTTGTTAGCCGCCCCGAGCTGCGTTGCAGGATGGGGCGGGATAAAAATCTACAAAATAAATAAAATAAAATAAATAGTTACCATGGAGCAAGGGGACTCAGCTAAGCCCAGGCCCTGGACACTAGGGGACCCGCTAAGTGGCCTAAGCACTACTAGGGAATTTTCAGAGTGGGGCCAACACTAACACTGCCCTTACCCACTTTGAAAATTTTCTACTAGTGCTCAGGCTGCTGAGCCTGACACTTAATAAAGTCTGCCTTTTGGTTGTGTGGGTGCCACAGGGTCCCTGGGGCTGGCTGAGTGCTGGCGTTTCTCCACCCCGGTTAGCTATCTCGGGGGTGTGCAGCTTGGCAGTGGCTGGCCCGGTTTCTGGGGCGGTGGGTGATAAGGGGTTAACAGACGCTACCGCATCCTGTTGCCATGGTTGACAGAGCTGCAGCGCCTGGCAGGGGGCGGGCTCCTGGACAGATTGTAGAGTAGTCAGTGACACAGACCAGATTGGGGGGTGGGGGAGGAGTTTGGCTGCCTGTTTGAGTGTTCTTCACTCGGGGCTTTCCCGAGGGGGCCAGAAATGGAGCCACTTTGTGGAGGTAGTTTGTGTCCTACAGCTGAGGCAGCATTCTGCAATTCTAAGGCCGACCCTCCTTCCAGGTGTGTTTTAGTTTAGTTTAGTTTATAGCGGCCGAAGCCAAAAAGAAGACATACAACACATAACAAAATTCAAAACAAGAGAAATCATTCATAAAAAGTGATGTCCAAATAATTAAAATTAACACCCCTGAATATACTAAAATACGGACCGTAATATATTAACTCCAAGAAATCACACAAAGACCAAACGGGCATTGCTCAGTGTTATTGGACAAAGAGTTCTTAAACTGCAAAAAAAGAGTTTGTTTAGCTAAGGCTGCTACCAAAAAGTGGGCTACTGCCAAGGTGACAGATCTCACACATGTAGGGTTGCCATACCTTCCCTTTAATCCTGGCAGTTTATTAAAAATGCATGGTGCAGGGCTGCATTGGAACCAGTGCAGCCATGCACCATGTATTTTTCATAAACTGCCAGGATTAAAGGGGCACTATGGCAACCCTACACACATGGCCTGCTTGTACTACATAACAAACTCTAGTATTAGGCAGGCTTTAACACTTTTTAGAACTGAAGTCTTCCCCTCTGCCATTCTCAAAGGGCGATATAACAAAGTCCCGAGAGAGATTAGATATTGTACTCATTGTTCAAGTCAACAATTCAAAACAATTAAACATATTTTTTCTATTGTTCACTTTATTCTGATATCTGGGGGAAATCTCTAGCTCCCTATATAAGAGAATATTTTGAGTGGCAATATGATGTTGTTCTGAAAAAGCTCCTATGCTGACTTGACTCCAAATGTTCAAAGCAAGTTGCCAGATTTTGCTTTTTAGTGTTGTGTATTAAACAAAATCTCCCCAATCGGTAATAATTTGAATTTTAAAGTTGTATATAATTCCGGTTACAAGTTGGTGTTTGAATTTGATGTTGTAATTGTTATATACACTGAAAACACCTGAGTGGTCAATCAATAAACTATATTACTTACTACTTACTTACTCACTTTCTGCATAACAAATAGCATGACTATACACAGCAATAGGGGGGAATTATACAGCCTACAACTCCCCTCCTCTGCTAGTGTAGCTAACTTTCATCTGCACAATACCATTTCTACTTTGAGTGGGGGCTGCACAGCTCTTAGAGCATCAGCAGGATTATAACCATGTTCCAATGGCCAACAGTAGAAGCTACCGTTGATAACGGTTTAGAAACTTCAGCTGGTGCAGAAGCAGAACAAGGTGAGCATCTCCTGTTGGGGATGGATCACTGGAACCACATTAGACATGTGCTTTGGAAAATGCCCTGGCTTCCAATAGTGTTACAGACACAATTTAAGGTTCTGAATTTGACCTATGAAGCCCCAAAGGACTGAGGCCTACATATCTAAAAGACTATCTCCTCCTCTATGCTCCATTACAATTCCTGAGGTCAGGAACACCTGATCAGTAAATCAAGTTAAAGAGAGTCTCTGGTCTGGTGGAATGAGATGCTGGCAGAGTGAGCTGCTGAGTGTTAGGCTGTTGTGAGGATAGGTAAACCTGCTTGAAATTTCCTTTTATCATTATCTATACTTTATTTTATCAAGCTTGGATTGAAATAAAAAACTAGGGCTCGGTGGCTTGAATTAAAAGGGAGTCTTGAATTAGAAGAAAAGGTTGAAATAAAAGCTAGAATTCCTTAGCTTGTGTTTAAAGCTACTGTTCAGTTAGCGGGTAAGCTTAGCTAACTTAAACTAGGGTTCAGTTAGCAGTTAGGCTTAGTTAACGTTGCATTTAAACTAAGATAGGGTTCAGTGTCTGCGCATATCTAGCAAGACAGGGCACCATAAGTGGGGTAAAAATGGCCGCACTCTTTTAATGAAATCATAATTAGAATTGGTGGGGGACAATTGCCTACTGCGATTCGGGTCCAGTACACAATGTCAACGCATGCAAGAAAACTAAATCCAGGAGGGTGATTTTGATGTACCCTCGAATACCACTCCCCTAAACCACAACATCCCTCCCCCTTTCCGTGGGTCTCACCACGGGCGAAGGGGACAAGGAGGGCAGTGCCCAGAGGCTGGGGACCATACCGGTCCCTACTGACCCCTGGTGGCCACCCCTCCTAGGAAGGCTACCCCAACGCTTGCCATACCCTGCTATTGTAGTAGGTGTTGCCTCACCATCTCTTACAGAGATAACTCATACTACTACTAAATTGCCTAACCTACAGAAACAGTACTGGACCCCTGTAAGACTGCAACAAGTAACTTGAGAGCACAAGAAACATTCACTACTAATTCTATGGGCAGTCCAAATGATCAAATTACCCAGCACTGTAAGGAAGGCGAAAAACCGAGAGCCCATTATGCCAATCGGGATTCCTGAAAAAATTCCTTCCTGGACCCCAAACTGGCGACCGGTATAAACCACAGTGCTTTAGGGTGTGGGTGCTGCTTGATCCTCTCCTGCCCTGAACTGAGGCAGGAGCACCACATGGAGCTGAACTCCGCCCCTCTCCAGGGCAGGCACTCTGACAGACATTCCTCTGCCTTTGCCTTTGCAGGTTTGCCCTTTTCATGAGGGGAAAGAGGGTCTCAATAATTTCCAGGGTCCCTACCCTGCTCTCTTAAGGAACGTGACAATGGCCCAACGTGCAGCCATGGTGGCATGCGGGTGGTGGGGTGGGGGCGTCTTAGCAGTTAGGCTTAGCTAACGTTGCATTTAAACTAAGTTAGGGTTCAGTTAGCAGTTAGGATTTACTAACTTCAAATTGAAAGAGCAGTAAGCATATCTCAGTTCACTATTGTGTCTGATTGCTTTAGCAACTGTGTGAACACCTCACATTAGATCAAAGGGTTTCAAAGGAGTTGTTTAATCCCTTTAAAGCAATAGCTGTAGGAGGGACAGAGGCCTAGCTACTAGTATAAATTGAGATCCCCTGTGAGAGCTTCTGGTCAAGCTGGGAGAGTCCTGGCCCAGGCAGAGTGAGCTACTGAGGGTTGAGCTACTGTGAGAGTTTGGCTACAGGGACAGGAGGCTCAGGGGGATAGGCTCTAAGCTGTAACAAGCTTAAGGACACCACACCTTTGGGAAGCAAATAACTTTAATAAAAATAAAATAAAGAAAGAAAAGAAAAGAAGGGGATGAAAAAGTAGCTGTCAGTTCAGAGGGCCAGACAATAGGAGAGTTCATTGTGGAAGGTAGCTTGGAGGGGATGACTTGGTGTTGTGAGTTTAGGCAAGTCCTCCTCTGCTTATTGACTCATTCTCTTTCCTAACTGGATTAAACTAGAGACCCTTTGCAGTTGAATAACCGGTGAAAAGTACTGTGGTAACTAGCTCGCTCTAAAGAAGGAAGTATAGTTAAACTCGGTTACTAAATCCCTACACTAAAAAGTCCCAGGCCGTTTTTAGACGAGCGCGGCAGCGCCCGCGCTTGTTTTCAAAAAAGCCGGCAGCCCATTCCATACGTGACGCTGCTGCCGAATACGCGCATGTGCGGGCGATGCGCTTCCATTTCCGGCCGTGTATGACCAGCCTCGATTGCCGACCCTGTCAGTTCGCGCCCGGAAATGGATGTGCATCGGCCGCGCATGCGCGTATTCGGCGGCAGATTCACGTGTGGAACGGGCTGCCGGCTTTTTTAAGAAACAAGCGCGGGCACCGCCGCGCTCGTCTAAAAACAGCCCCAGAGTTCAACGACTCGGGAAGCATAAGCTTACTTTAAGCTTTCCTCCCTTTTTAAAAAAAAAAAAAAAAAAAAAAAA
>QEPC01008785.1:619459-636985 GCA_003113815.1 Sphenodon punctatus
ATATATATATATATATATATATATATATATATATATATATATATACATACATAATTGTATATAATCATAATCCCTTATTCCCTTCCCTGCCACCCAATCCTTATTCCTTAGGTGTGTATATCTATCTAATCTAATCTATCTATCTAGAGAGAGAATAGATATAGATTAGAGATAGTAGATATACCTCTGAGTTTTCCTTTTCTCTTCCCCTGTCTGTCTCCCCCTGTCCATATATTATATAGATATAGATATTAGTTGTATATATATAGAGAGAGATTAGATATTTAGATACTAGGTTGTTTTATTATATATATTAGGAGTATAGGATAGGAACATTTTGTATTATACACAGGTTAGGTTTAGCTTAGATTCTGTATATACTATATAAATAAAACTACATATTATGTACAGTGTATATTATTGTGTGCAGTTCTGTCGGTATCACAATTAGAAGGGGAAGGAGTTCAATTTCTGACAATAATTCCTCCTTGACACACAAAATCGATACTGATACCAAAAATAAAATCTTCTTTTGAAATCGGTACTAACAACAATAACAAAAAATGACATTTTGTTATTAACAAAAATGAAAATGACACATTTTAATAACAAAAATAATAACAAAAACCGACATAGGGCCCTAGTGCACATCCCTAACATGTATAACGTGTGCACATCCCTAACTTGCATCTCCCCACCTGGCCCCAAGTCTATTGGTTTTCCGCCGAGCCTGTAAAACCTGGCTGTTCGCCTAGGCCTTCGGGGGGGAAGGTGGCGGTGGGGAATAGTTTTCTTTGGGGAAGGATTTTGGGTTTTAGAAACAATTTTTAAGATGTGGTGTTATGTTTTAAATTGAATTTTATTGTTGTATTTTATTTGTTGTAAGCTGCCCCAAGATGCCATGGGCATGAGGGGGCTGCTAAAAAAAAGTAAGGAAATAAATAAATATACATGCAGCTGCTCAGTGAGGTCGTGAGATGTTATGGGGTGCGGTGTCATCAATATGCTGATGACACTCAACTCTACCTCTCTTTTTCATCTGACCCAGACCCAGCAGTCTCAGTGCTTACTCGCTGTTTGGTGACTGGATGGAATCCTTCCTCAAGAACCACCTCTTCCGCTCTGCCCTCCCCGACTCCTCGCTCCCCTTCCTGCTGATAGCCTCTATCCAGTACAATCTGTTACCTAAGGTCTGTGTACTCATATCCTCACCACATGTACCAGCCAGCCATCATTCTCAATGTAACCAAGCCAAGCGCATGCACCTGGGACCTCACATCCTCGTGAATGTTACACTCCTTGTCTCTCCCTCTGTTCCCCCTCCTTCTCAATTCCCAATATCCCCACCACCACCATTTCTCAGATTGTAAGCCCTAGGACAGGGACCATGTTTATTCAATTACTTTGTAAAGCGCCAGTTACATTGCTTGTGCTATATAAATGTTTGCTAATAAATAATAATAATAATTAGGGCAAGCTGACTGAAATTGAATCCCTACAAGATGGAGAGGATGGTGGTGGGTAAGGTGGTGGATGTAGTGGCTCCCGTCATTGATGGGATTTGCCCTCCACTGGTCTCCCAGGTTCTCAGTCTGGCCGTGCTCCTCGATCCGCAGCTCCACTTGGATGTGGGCGGTGGCGAGGAGTGTGTTCCGCCAATTACATCTGGTGTGTCGGCTTCAGTCATATGTTTCAGATAGCGACCTGGCAACTATTATCCATGCTTCCATTACCTTGAGATTGGACTATTGTAATGTGCTCTATGTAGGGCTACCCATGGTGACAGTTTGGAGACTGCAGCTAGTGCAGAATGCGGCGGCTCGCCGTGGGTCGGGCCACTATCAGCCCATTACACTAGTGCACCAGTTCTGCACTGGCTGCCTATAGTCTTCCGGGCCTGATTCAAGGTGTTGGTTTTTATCTATAAAGCTGTATACGGCCTGGGCCCCACCTTTCTGTGGGATCGTTTCACCTCCCACGTTCTGGATTGGCCCCTGCAGTCCGCCGGGAGTGCCCTTCTTGAAGTCACCTGAGTTGTTCAGGGGGATGACTATGGAGAGGGCGTTCTTGGTGTCCACTCCTTGGTTGTGGAACTCCCTTCCAGCAGAGGCCTGGGTGGTCCTCCCCTCCTTCTGTCATCAGTGTAAGACCTGGCTATTCCACCAGGCTTTTGGTGAGGGAGATGGGTGAATAGTGGGTTGGGGGGGCGTTACATTGGGAGTGTGTGTGTATGTATATATACACACTTATAGCACGTGTTGGCAGGAGGGGCGGGGTAAAAGTTTGTGAAATAAATAACAAATTCAGCATGGTAACAAAGCAACAAGCAGGAGGAGAAAAGAAGTTCTGGAATCCTCTCTCCAATGAATGACAACTTTCACCACAGGAAAAATTGAGATAAAAGAATATTTCATCTTCTACATTTTCCTTGTTTTCATTTTACCATCTCTCTTTAAGTCTCCTTGAATATTACAAGGGGCCCGTGTGATACCCTCCCTGCCACAGAGTTGTGGACTAGAGCATCTGCAGTGCTATGGTGTTGCCTGGAGAATCTCTCTTAACAATACGCACTATGTCTGTTTTCTCTGTTGAAGAGGAAGCAGTAGGACTTTTTCTTGTCTATGCAGCACATGACCTCATGCCACACACCTCAGACTTGATGTGAATGCCCTGTTGTGTCTATCATTTATCTGTCTGTATAAGCAGATTTGTATGTCAACCACCTTTAGAAATGGCATTATTAACCTTCAGAATGAATAGGATAGTCTTAATTTTTCTCTCAGATTTTTATTTTGCACGTTCTCAATATCACTAGGGTTTCAAGGACAGATGGGGGTGGGGCATAATATATGTGAAATTTGTCTTAACTAGAGCCTTCCTCAAATGTAAAATTAGTCAGTGTTATGCCACATGAGTATATGAATGTTTCTCTCTTCATCAGATCACTTCCTATGTCTGTTTTGCTAAAGCTCAAATGTGTATTACTATTAAGGCTGTTGGCTTCTTTTCTGAATGTATAATGAAACATCTGCTTTGCTTTGTCCACTTTGGTGATTGAGATGTATGGCATGTTATAACATATTAATAATGTTCCTTTCTGCCTTGAAGGAGGATGTACCCTTTGATTCACACCATTAAATAATCCTCTAATCTGTGAGCCAGAATGACAACCAATACTTTGGAATCAGTCCTAAGGATATTGGTTGGCATGAAAGGGAGAAAGGTGGGAAACATTCCTTTGCTAGTTTATTTTTCTTTGGTATTAGTGTTTCATTGGCTCGTCTCAAAGTCTGCAGTAAATTGCTTTTCTCTCAGGAATTTGCAAATAATTTAGTTAGGGATTGCTAACCCTATGTATAATTTTTTTATTAAATCCTGGCCTGACTCCATCAGTCCTCGAGCTATATTGTTTTAGAGATTTCATAGGGCTGACCTGTCGCTGAAAAGAGAATAAAATTCACGTCTTTTTTGGGGGTCCTTGTTTCTTTTGGCAATGTCTGCTCTTTAAATAAAAGAATGTCTGATATCATTTAATGACTGAGACAAGTCAGTTGGTTAACATTTCTGATAGCATTCTTCCATGATAATGTGAGATTTTGATAATCTCATTGGAAGAAAGAACATTCTGTCCATTTAGTAAGAAGTGTGCTGACAGCCATTGATCAGTTGTGTGGCTTATTTTTAAAGTAAACTAAAAATAAATGTCCACAAGATTTCTCCTTTAAAATGAAATTTTGTAAATAAATATTTTGTATCTTAATGTCTGGATACATTTTTTCTCATACATTACTCTACATAATTATTAAGATAAATATTTTAATCATTGTTTTCTTATACATAATTGTAGCCATACTTCTTAGTGTAAACAGCTAGATAAATAAACAGCTAGAAAGATACAGAGACCTCTTTCCCTATCACATTAATTAAACCAGGGAGACCGGGGTTCAAAAATCTTACTCACTGGCAACTCACTAGTTGGCCTTGAGCAAATCACTATCACGATACCTCCCAGAAGCCCCATCAGCCCCAAGTCTACAGCGAGAGTGGTTTTTCAGGGCCTTCTGGGAAGTGTAGTTCCAAAAAACTCCTTGAGCTTCAGGAAATGGCAAGCAGAGCTGTTTGGAACTACAGCTCCCAAAAGCTCCCAACCAGGGCCTAGTCTTCAGTCTGGGTGGGCAACAGGGCATCTAGGCAGAGAGAGATCAGATCTGGCCTGTCTCCACCCTACATCTCCTACTATTTCCACAACCCAGAGTCCCCTCCACCCTGTACCTCCTGTGTGTGTACTAGGGGTGGGAATTCTGGTTCTCCCGAGATCCGATATTGTCAGTAGTTGGGTGTATTGACTTAAGCCGATAAATCCGATATTTACCTTTACCGGAATACCGGATTTTTAACATTGGCCATGGTACCAGATTTTTTACATTGCAGCCATTGAAGTCAATAGCTGCAATGTAAAAAATCCGGTACCGCGGCCAATGTTAAAAATCCAGTATGCCGATACCGTTAAATCCGGTACCTGGGAGATTCGATACCAGTACATCCAGTATCCGGTATTTTCCCCTGTGTCCCACCCCTAGTGTGTACACCCAGGGTACCTGCACAACCTGTCCTGTTCCTTATCCTCTGCTCTAGCCCAATTTGATCCCACCCCCTGGACCATTATCCTAACCCCACTCCTGCCAGAATCCTGAAATCTGCCCACATCACACACTATGACCCTGATTATATCTTCTCCATTGATTGCTTTTTTCCACCCACCCTTTCAATCCAAATGTGGCTTGCACATTTTCCTTTTCTTTCTGTGCTTTATATCAGAACTAGCTTGACCTTTTTAAAATTAGTACACACAAAAAGAGCATAGCTGTAGCTAGGTTGGAATGGGCTCAGGTGCAAGGAAGATACTTGCCCTCCCCATCACTATCCTCTCCCCTGCTTTTGAGATTCTGATGTTTCTAGGCAAGAATCCAGTCAATTCTTCACCTTCCTCCTCCCACCAGCTTTCCCTCCCTCCACTTGCTGTGCCGGAGACCTGGAAGCTGTGGCTGTGCTGCCTGCCTCATGCCACCACTGCCACCAGTGGTTGCTCCGCCCTGTGCCACCCATTGGCACATCCACTCAGCTCAGTCTCCGCTCGACCGTGTCTTAACAGGACAGGATTTGTTCCCTCCTCCAGCTTGGGCCTGGGGGCAAATGTTCCTCTAGGATAGATATGCCCCTGAAAAAGAGAACCTAAGAAGTGAAACTATAAAAATAAAATAGAGGAGTCTGAGGAAAAGCGGGGGGGGGGGGAAGAGGGGGGGGAGATCAAGGCATACCTTGAACAAACTTGCCTGTCCTTACGTATGTTGAGCTTCAAATTCCTATTTGGAACTGCCAGGTTTGTGCAGGTATCTATTTACATTAATATTGTATTTCTATCTTTTGACTCAAGGAGATTCCAAGTAAATTTGCACACAACTGGAAAAGGGGACATACTTCTGTTATTGAATGATTAACAGCTTTCAAAATTGGCTACTTTGCCCTCCAAGAATGTGGCTTGATTAAGTCATACCACCTTGTTGATATACTACTAAGCTATAAGTTAATACCAAAGGCTGATGCCATGACATTGCCACCCATTATAGTATTTGAGGATTTAACTAGTTGGGCAGATACATTATCACTGCTGGATTATTCTGAAAAGAAATTGAGATTGTTAACTTGGAGGTAGGATTTCTAGTGAATAGTGAAAATTAGCCTTATGCTTCATCAGATACTTGATCAGCTGTGAACCTTTAAAAGAGGATGCCTCTATGTCAACTACAATTAGTATTAGTTGGTAGAAGTAGCTTAAACTCTTCTATTTCCATTGCTAAATAACGCTATAATAATATTTTCCCCTGCAATCTTATACTGATAGTCACAGCCAAGAGACCTTCTGCAGAAAATTTAGGATCTGTATTTTTTTTAAAAAGAACATTAAAGCTGTCAAGAATTTGCCAAGTAATCTGTGAAAATATATTGAGCTCAGAATATATCTACATATATTTTTGAAGCCTCATGCTGTGATATTTTTTAAACTTCTGTCACAATTTAAGCATAATTTACATAAACAAAAAGCAAAGGTGCACAGCAGCTCAATCCTCCATCTTCTTAGCACCAGTGATAGTGTTTAGTGCCAATGCCAATCAATCTCCCTCACTCCAGTGGGACTCAGGTCAGTGAAAAGTGGGTGGAAGATAGGGATGGGAGAACGTGGTTCGGAAGTTTGGCGTTTGGACCGAACTTGACCAGTTCGGTCGACTGAACCGAACTTGATTTTTGAACCGAACCGAATTTCCGAACTCGGTTCGGTTCGCCCATCCCTATAAAATAATATTCCATTTAGTTCAATGGGGTTTGAATTTCTGAACTCTGTTCGGAAGTCTGGAGTTCGGACCGAACTCGAATAGTTCACTCGACTGAACCGAACTTCCGAACCGAACTCGATTTTTGAACCGAACCGAATTTCTGAGCTTGGTTCTGTTCGCCCATTCCTAGTGGAAGATCATTCCGCCTGATTCCAAAAAGAATGTAGACTCTTTTGGTGGAAAAAATGTTCAACTCCATATGAAGATACCACCATAATGTTTTCCTCCTTTTTGAAGTCTCTAGTCATATCTAGTATACATAGCTGAATGATTCACAACCCACAGTGTGAACCTTCATTTTCCAGATGGGGCATGAAAGCACATGGAGTATAAACAACCCTTCCAAGATAACACTGGAGGTCTGAAACAAGAGATGATAATAGACATGACGCTGGCCCAGTTCAGTGCACTATGACCCACTAAGCCATCACCTCACCTGCGTGTCTGTTTCCAGGCTGCCAGATGTGAGTCTGGTGCAGACCCTGACGGAGTAGGTAGTTGGCCCAGAAACATGGGTTCAGAAGGAATAGGGTCCACAGTCCAGGCCGAAAGGAATCCTAGGTAGGCCATAGCAGGCTGAACCGGGCAGGTATGTCTGTTTCCGCTCATACCTGTCCCCAGTGTGGGGGGTTGCCATGGCCACCAGCAATGGCTGCCTGTTATTGGAAGCCATGGTTCCTTGTTAAAACAAGAGGTGGTGCACCAGCCATAGTGTGGGGGCAGGGGCGGCCAGCTGCACATTGCTCCCCACCCAAACCCCCGGCCACGTCAGACCATGGAAACTTTATCCTGCTCCCCGACTGACCCAGCCAGGGGTGGCTGGGGACAGGCCCCAGGACCATATGTCTATAAACACCCAGATGCTAGCCCGATGTCCCAGGCCAGTGCCCTAACCAAGAAAATCGTCCTTCTCCCTAGGCTGAGATTATCTCCCCCACCCCTTACCACGTATCTGTGGTTTCACAATCCACAAAAGAAGTGTAACTAAAATCAAGAAAATAATCCAAACTTTGTATAATGTTTCACATAAAGGAAAAGAAAAAGAAAAAGAAAAGAAAAGGAAAGAAAAACTTTTGTGAATTCTAGTTGATCGAAATCTACACATTAAGAAGGAGGATGGTAATTGATTAGCTATTCATTGCTAACAACGGTTATAATTGCCACCAGCATGTACTGATTGCAGCATTCAGAGAATAGCAAACAAATAAAAAATACAAGATAATGGAACAAAGCAGTGTGCTTTCCTGAAGTTATTATCATTATTTTGTTTTATTAATTTTGTTAGCATTGTTTTGAGAGCAAAGGAGTCCACCTAGCCATGAAGCATGAATGATATTAAAGGAATTAATTTAATCCATTTTGTAACCCTGCTTTTTTGTTTCTCAAAAGCTATTTTACCTCCAGTGACTGCTGAAAGTAATGTTGTATCTATTGATTATCACATACGTTCTCCTTCCTTGTCCTTAATTTAACTAATATTAGGTTCACAAATTATGTAACAACATATCCAATCAGTCATTTCATGCCACACCCAGTATTGTCCAGAGAGCATGATGATGACTATCTTTATTTTGGTTATACCCCTTCTCTCCACACACACATTTATAAGGCAGTGTAAAAATCTGCTACTTGTTTCAACAAGTAAACTTGCCGTGTTGGTCCAAAATATAGGCAATATAGACAAAGTAATACCATGATGATCACTGATATCTTTTATTGGACCAATTCTAGTTGGCGGAGGCATGCAAGCTTTTGGACCTCACCCTTGCACAAACACATGAACTTGCACCGAAAAAAGATCATGGACAAGAGCACGGATTCTCTACTAGATTCAAAGAACAATGGAGTCAATTTGGACATGAGTTTCACAAGCCATTACAGAAATTTGTAAGTCTAATGACTGTCTACAGCTACTAGGGATGGGCGAACGTGGTTCGGAAGTTCGGAGCTCGAACCGAACTCGATCTGTTCGGTCGACCAAACTGAACTTCCAAACCAAACTCGAATTTCAAACCGAATCAAACCGAATTTCAGAAGTCCGTTCTGTTCGCCCATCCCTAGTGGCAACAAACACCAAAAAAACTGGTTTTGAATGGCCGAACTTGGTTTGGAAGTTTGGAATTTGACCAAACTTGGTCTGTTCGGTCAACGGAACTGAACTTCCAAACCGAACTCGAATTTCAAACTGAACCGAATTTCCGAACTCGAATTTCCAACCAAACCGAACCGAATTTCCGAACTTCGTTCTGTTCGCCCATCCCTAACAGATAATTAATAAAACAAAATAAGCTACAGGATGCTTTAAGTTTACTATCAGCAGCTCATTGTATTTCATCCTTTTGAATTGTGGACCTCCTACCTGAGTCTCTTTCTCACCTTTTCCTCACCTCCCTTTGCCATGGTTTCCAAAATCACTGCATAATGTGCATATATCAACACTGCTTTCCTCAGGCTGCAATTCTAACTCCTGACTTGCCTGACAAAGGAAGGACCCTGTGAGGTCCAAAAGCTTGCATACCTCCACCAACTGGAGTTTGTCCAATAAAAGATATCACTGTACTGCTTTGTCTCTATTTTCTCAGCAAGGAATGCTCACAAACAAGGGAAGGCACAAAGGCATATTTAAATCATAGGTAATTGAGATCCTATTAATGCTGTATTTTCAGTGTTCAAAGTGCTTTACATTCCTTGTCTAGTTCACTCTCACAGTAACCCAGTGAGGTAGTCATTATTATTCCCAATTTATAGATGGGAAATTGAAGCTCAGATACAGCCACTTCCACAAGGCCACCCAGGTTGCTCATTTGAATTATTTTTCCTGCTCCCCATGCTGAGAAAGCAATTATCTTCCACCCATAGCATTGCTACCTATGTATTTTTTTTTCAGGTTATTTATGAACAATACATGTTGCAGGACCTGTATTGGTGCCAATGCAGACCCTGCAACATGTATTTTTCATGTATTTTTCATAAGTGGCCTTGAAAAATATACATAGGTGGCAACCCTGCCCACCCACGCAGCTGAAACCCGTACTCTCCAAAATGTGAATACCCATTGAATATGCACTACCAAATCTGCCATTTTCAGATCAGGTAATAGGAGCTGCTTGTATAGTATAAGAGTAGTACTTGTTTTGGATTTAAAATGGGGAAAAAAACGTGTGTGTGTGTTTTTTGCACATGTGTATGAATTCCCACTAACTTCATAAACCAGCTGATAGAAAAGAGATTTGGGCAGACAGAGGGCAGCATAGAACCTAGACACAGCTGCGCCAAAGCAGAGCAGCTGAGCCACATCAGGAGGGCACTTCTAAGGAGCTCACTGTAAGCAAGAGAGCAACAATTTTCCATACATACATTCTTTCATCTAAAAGTAGTCCAGCTATTACCATACATCACACCAATGCAGGCATTTTTAAATATCCACTTTTTTTTTTTACATCCTCGAATTACTGTACAAATTAAAGCATGCTATTAACTGAATTAGTCTTTTAAAAAGCACACCTCCCCTGCCACATCTTCCACCCCCATAAACACACTGTGGTTAAGATCTTTCTAAACCCACTAAAGAAAAAAAACAAAAAAACCCCATAACGTTCTTATTAGGAAGCTAATAAGAATTCTTTGAGAATTTTTATGAGATGATGTCAAGTTACGCAGTCTTTTTTTGTACGCTGGTTATTATTCATCTCCTTTTTGTGGTCCTTTACCCATTACGTGGGATGCTTAAACGCCTTCTGTTTTAATTATAAATATATTCAGGACCTAATAATTTGCTGGTTTTAACTTCAATTTATTTTTATTTTTATTTTTTTAATGACTAAAGAAGCGAATACTGAGCCGCAAACAGCACTCCAAAATATATAACTTGCATGCTTTATGTTCTGTTCCTGAATATGTCACTTTGAAAAAAATAAAAACACCATACTCATCTTCTGTTTCTAGAGAAGATCCATCGATCAGTCACCCTCATAAGTAATTTTATAATGAACTCTGCCCAAATGATAAAGCACTTCAGAAGTTCCAAAAGTCAGACATTTTTCTTTCCCATCACCGCTGCCAATGATAATGGGATGGGTGAGGGGGGAGCCTCTCTCCAGCATTAAAAAATATCAGATGCTATTAGGTGACATTAAGTGTAATGAAATCCCAAGGTCAAGTTAATTTCTTCCCTTTCCTTATTTCTCTGACACCAAGTAGTTCAATAACCAGCACCAATTGCTAACATGAGAAGTCTTGCCTTATTGGTGATCAGTCATGCCAGTGAGGTAATCTCATCCAGCCCGACCATTAAACCTTATAAAAATGCACACCCCCACCCCCAACTCCAAAGTAAACAGAAAACTCTAGGTTCTGTGTGCCTAGTACACTTATCTTCAGCAGCATTCGAAGCTTACAACCTTTCATTATAGCATGCTAATTCGTGCATGAGAATGCTACAGGTTTGGTTCTTATTTAATTAGGAAAGCTTTGTAGCACTAAAAAGCAAGTCATTTACCTACTAGCCAAACCACTTCATCAAATTCTAAAGGATAAGCTTTCATCAAAGAGCCAGTGTGGTGTAGTGATTAAGAGTGCAGTACTTGGACCAGGTGCTAGGGGGAGGTCCTGGTTCAAATCTCACCTAAGCCATGAACTCACGGGGGGTATTTTCAGATGTGATGGTTCTACAGGTGGCCATGCTTTTACCCATGGTGCTGTCACATCTGATCCTGCCCACCAGTTGTTTCCTGGGCAATGGCAATTTTTAGCCTGGGCTGTAACTTGGGCCATTGCCGAGTCACAGCCTAGGCTAAGCACTGCCATGGTCTTGGAAAGCCGTCTCCGGACTGGGTAGAGCAGGTACTTGATGGCCCGCTCTGCCTAACCCAGGTCTCTGGCTGGGGCTGTTCCAGGTGGGCACAGTGGCCTCATAAGCCACCACGGCTGCCCATCAGGGAGGTGGGCAGGTCACACTCCGCAGCACAAGGGTGGGGCCTGGGGACCCATGTCCACATGCCACCCCATCCCCTCCCCTCCCCAGGCCATTGACACATCTGTTCAGTGGCCAGGCCAGATCCTGCCTGGGGTGAGAGCCCTCACCTCAGGAAGGATCAAAGCATGGCGGCACCATGCGCTGTCACATTTGAAAATACCCTGGGTGACCTTAGGCCAGTCACAGATCTCTTAGGCCTTTTTTAGACAGACACTGTAACACCAATCAAATGGGTGTTACATTTTATTATACATGGTACAGGGCAACCCTGCAACATGGACCCTATTCACACGAGATGCCTCCACCCAGTTTTACTGGGTGGAGGCATCTGTGTAAACACCACTTGAGGTGAGTGGGGTGCATTTCTCTGGGTGGCGGTGTCTGTGTAAACACCACTTGTGGTAAGTGTAGGTGTGTGCATGCTCCCGCGTAACACCCATCTCCACCCAGTACCTACCCACGGAGCAATCGGCAGTGGAGTCCGTTGCTCCATGGGTGGGTGGTGGGTGCAGATGGATGTTGTGCGGGAGCATGCATGAACCTTCACCCACCACAAGTGGTGTTTACACAGACACCTCCACCCAGCGAAACTGGGTGGAGGCATCTCGTGTGAAAAGGGCCCATGTTGCAGGGCTGCAGTGTTGCCCTGTACCATGTATAATAAAATGTAACATCCATTTTATCGGAGTTAGTGTGGAAAAAGGGCCTTAGTCTACCTCAAAGGGTTGTTGTGAGGATTAAGAGTTCTGTTAATTAGTTAGTTAACGTTGCAGTTAATAAATTAAAGAATTGTAATCCATCCTGAGCCTAAGGGATAAGGTGGGATGAAAAGTCTAAATAAATAAAAGTTGAATAGCACTCCAGGTATGGGAAAACTGAGTCACGCATCGTATTTCAGCACTCGGCATTTCAACACAGCAAATAGTCTCTGCATCAGAATCTGAACTAAGAGAGCATCTTAAAGAAAACACAAGTTTAAGGCTGTGATCCAGCAACACACTTATTTTTTATTTATTTATTTATATTTATTTAAATTTCTACCCTGCCCTTTCCCCTAAGGCTCAGAATGGCGTGCATTATTAAAAACACAAAATACAATAAAATCCCCTTAAAAAAACCCACCCTGCCCCTAAATTCCTTACCCACTACAACCCCTACCAAACACTCTTCCAAAAAGAAAAGTTCTCCACTGCCTCTGGAATATACTCTACACCAGCTGCCGCTTCCAAGCAGTCACCAAGGGCAGCACCACATAAAGCGCATTGCAGTAATCTAACCTTGAGGTAATATAGGCATGGATGATGGTGGCTAGATTGGAATCAGAGAAAGGGTCATAGCCTCCCCAACAAATGGAGCTGGTTAAAAGCTCTCCTAGTGGCCACTGCTACAACCTGATGTGCCAGAACAGCAAGGTAAAAGGCAAGGGGTTCAGACGCACTCCAAGTCTGTGAACCTGGGCAACCAGAGTGGAAAGGACCGGGGCTCAAATCATAAGGAAGAAGGTAGGGGGGCCCTCAATGAAATCATGCCCCCCATAGCCTTCTAAAGGCAGTAGTTAAGGGGGGGCATCCAAAAAGGTAGGGGGGGCTGGGGGGTCCCTTTAATTCGGACAGTGGGCCAGACCTTTTCAATGACAGGGGTCCAAATCTTCTCCAAGTCATAGGATCAGCCAACCGTCATCACTTCAGTCTTGTCTGGATTCAGCTTCGATCAGCTCACCCTCATCCAGTCCCCATCTCCAACAGCTGCCAGGCTTTGCGTAAGCAGTAGCACTGGGACTGCACGACCTGGGTCAGATGGAAAAACGAAGCAGAGCTGGGTGTTAGAAGCATACTCTAGGGCTCCTCACATGGTTAAAATGACACATGTGCTTACTTGCTGTGAACTATTCGGGATTTTAATAACAATGCTAACAACAACAACAATTAATAACTAATGAATAATTATTAGTATTGTGCAAGCAATATGCCTGGCTGGCACTGAACATTCATGGTTAGAGACAGGTCCTCGCCCAAATGGTCTTGCAGTCTAGGCTGGACAAGGAAGGGGAGAAGAGGGAGAGTGAACCATGGGGAGACACAGCGATACCTTCAAGAAGTTGAACGTGCACACACTTAGCTTAGTTAACAGCATAATTTGGATGACTAACATAGTGAGATAAACCATCTAAAATCAGACATAATACCAGGGCTGGGTGAATCTGATGGGGCTGTTATAACTTTTAGGGTTCCTCTTTGCACATTCAGTTCCATCCACAGAAACCCCAAATCCAACTGCAGGCTTTTCAGAGTAGGGTTGGAGCTGGCGTTGATGTGAATAAGAAGGTGGTGGGGGCAGGGGGTGGGTCTGAGGGTCAGAATTGAGGAATCAGTGTTCAAGGGATAGAGCTTTGACATAAGACAGAGGTCAGAGGCCAGGAACCACAGCCTAATCAGAATCTATGATCTTTGAGTCAGGAAGCCAAGTCAGGTATCTGGTAACCACAAGCTGCTACTCCAGAGTAACCCATACCGGACTCCAATAGAATAATTCCAGAGTAAGTGGTTTGTGGTTCATTCATGGCCATAGTCAGTAGCGCGAGCCAAGTCTGAAGCCAGATCACACAGAGTATGGCTGACATGGGGCTGAAGAAGGGACAAGGCAGGTCTGAATGCTGGGTTCAAAGAAGGACAAAGAACCATTTACAGGATCCCAAGATCCCATAGGATAAAGGCAGCTGGAATCTTCCTGCTTCCTCTTTATATAGGCATGGGCCTATAAGGAGCAGGTCCTGTCAGACAATCAGACATCAGGTCCATTTGCATGGAACAGCGAGGGCCATGATGTATGGATAACCTGCCTACTGGTGCAGGGCCAGAGTATATGTCAGAATGTCAAGACTCTCAAGACTTTTCTATTTAGCCAGATGTTTAGCAGGCAGGGATAGGGTTTGGAATAAAGGATTTTAATTGGTTTTACTTATGTTTATTCATGATTTTAGTGCTGTAACCTACCCTGAGCTCTCAGGAAAAGGTGGGATAATAAATCTGAATAAATAAAATAAATACAGAAACTAAGGTGCCATTAGCAACAGCACTGTGCCTGCCTCCCCACAGCAGCATTTGCTCCAGGACACAGAAAGACCAGATTCATTTTTAGGGTCCCCTCAACTCTGGGCCCCAGATTGCAAACAGCCCCTTCATTAAGCCAGGAGAGAATGCTAGAAATAAATGGTGGTTTTTTTTCCCTCCTGATAGAACAATGGTCCTAAGCAGCAATCCTTCCAGCATTGCCAAATAAACAAAAGTAAATAAAGGGAAAAAACTTGTTTATGTGCAGTAATCTCCAGAGGATTAGCACTGCAGTGGATCAGATTTCTAAACCTTCTTGCCTCTGATAACAGCCCCCACTGTGAGGTGACACACCAAAAAGCATAAATTATCTAAAGCTGTAGATAAGGAAAAGGCCATTGGGGTGGTGGTTCTGAGATGCAGTATAAATAGATGCAAACCTGTAGGAGAACCGGCGATCATCACAAACCTCCAAAGGATTAGCAGTCAAGCTCTGATTTTCTTGCTGTTGTTAGTTGTGATTTATCATCAGACAGTGACTGAGACACTATCTTATCGCCGATAATTTAATTGCTTAATGGCAGCGCCTTTATCTGGAGGTCATAATTAAGCTTGTTTGATCAGGCTTCTAACAAGCACCTACCCCAAAATACTAGCTGTTTCTGGGTTGTTGGTCCCCACTCCCAGCTATAGAAGTCTTTTTGCTAATTATTACTAGCAATATTGTTGTTAACAGTTATTATTAATGATGATGATGTTAATATTAATAAAGAAGGTTAACATTTATCTGGAGAAGGGAAACAAGCTCTATGGAAGTACAACATAATCCAGATTTAAACAGCGTATGGGGAACTAAAGGGGTCAGAGTCGCAACCAATCTCAAGTTTAGCTTGTCAAATTCAAATATGCACAGAATGAAAAAAACAACCACCACCCACTATTTAGAGTAATCTTTACAGAACATAAAATGCCTTTGTAGAAACAATGTGCCTTTGATTTTATTAGAATGTTACCTTTTCCCATCTCATCATCGAAACTCCAAATACTAATTAAGAAATTTCAGGGTCCAATTCCATTCCCAATTAAGTCAGTGAAAGTTTTTCAATTAACCTTTGATCCTTCTCTCACTAAACTCTGATGTTGACATTAGAAGGGACTTACATCTTCTAAGCAAGTATCTCCAAGAGAGAGCTATGCCACCAGTTCTCTCATGCTTCTGCATTCCCATTTCCTGCGAGCTGACCCTAAGGAGCGTCTAGCTGTCTACCCAGAGTTGTGTTACTGCTTCACTGTTACATAGGCTGAGATGAATGATAAGAGGTCTTCTAAGCTGAAACCCAAAGAACCTGATTTTTAGATTTTCAGGTGACAGATGCAGCTGAAAAGTCAATGTGAGCTTGCAGAACATCTATGAAAAATCGGGCCATCAAAGTTTTAAATTTGAAACTAAACACATTTAACTGCATACATAAAAATCAATCAATCAATTAGTGACCAGTGTAAACCATGTAGCATGAGTATGCATTGTATTAGCTCTTTGAAAACCAACTTACAAGCAGTTTACACTGGTTTGAAGGCACTAGCCTATTCCCAAGACACAGCACTAACATAAGACTGAGGTTGGAAGACTGAATATAACCATGGCAACATATACTAGTTTCATACGAATTATGACTTGTACATTCATGAATTTGGTTAGGGTTGGAAGAGTGGTTGATGTTAAGGTATGCAATAACTTGTAAGTCATTTACCTTTATTTTAGAAAACATTATATCAGTTATTGTTCATAGTCACAGAGTTAAAAAAAGAGATTAAAACACACAGTAATTTGGACACTTTCAATGATCCCGATTGGGTTTTAACAATCAATCATGGACCTGTCTCAACTAGTCACCAGCCCAATGCATAATGCGGGACATACCCTCGACATGATTTTCTGCACTGGCATTGAGGCGGGTGATCCGTTGGTGGGGGAGGTGTCAACAGTGCCCTTGTCATGGACAAACCATTACCTCCTACAGGCCTGTCTCCCGGCGTGCATCTGCCTTTGGAAGGGTGTGGAACCAGTTCGGTTGGTTCGCCCCCAGAGAGTGATGGAACCAGAAAGGTTTTGGACTGCTCTGGGAGAGCTACCCTCTGATCTTGATGACTATGGCCTTGTTGATTTTTGGAACACCTTGTTGACTGAGGTCATCGACTGGATGGCCCCCAAGCATCTGCTCCCTGGGTATTGGCACCACAGGCTTCCTTGGCATACTGAGGACTGGCAGTTGCTGAAGCAAGAACGGCAGCAGTTGGAGCAACAGTGGCGCCGTTCTCATACAGAAGCCAACAGATTGTGACAGAGCTAGTTTGCTAGCTTATATCATGGCTATGTGGGCAGAAAAAAAGGAGTTCTTTGCTGCCATCATCGCATCAGTGAAATCTCCTCAGGATGAACTTTTCCGGGTGGTGAGGTGGCTGGTCGATCTGGCCACCCTCTTCCTGGAACTGGAACCTTTCAGTGCCCGCTGTGACATGTTTGTAGATTACTTCGCTGACAAATTCACTCAGATTGACCATGACTTCGACGCTGTGCTTATTACAATAGGAGAACCAGAGGTTATGAAGCCCCATCTTGTCCGATTTCATGGGATCAGTTTCAGTGGGTCTCACCCATGCCCGTCCTGGTTGGTTAGGACCAGCCAGGAGACGTTGGGACTGTTGCTGGTGGGGGTGGTCAATGCCTCCCTTCAGGAGGGTAGGGTGCTGAGCTGCCTTAAAGAGGCGTTGGTTTGGCCCCTGCTCAAAAAACCATGTCTGGACATTGACTCCCTTGCCAGTTATTGGTCTGTCTCTAACCTTCCCTTTTAAGGGAACGTTATTGAACAGGTAGTGGCTTGGCAGCTTCAGGAGCATCTAAACTGACTCAGTTTTCTAGCTCCTTCACAGTTCGGCTTTTGTCTGGGCTATGGCACTGAGACTGCGCTTGTGGCTTTGGCTGACAACCTCTGCCATGAATTGGATCATGACCGCTCAACCCTGCTGATTGTATTAGATCTGTTGGCTGATTTTGATACCATAGACCATGAGATGCTGTGACTCACCTGCGGGACCAAGCCTGGGTGGG
>QEPC01008785.1:637085-652045 GCA_003113815.1 Sphenodon punctatus
CTTTGTTTACATATCAGTGGTTAGCTTCTGGCTGCATGCCAGAGCTATGATTCATCAGCTCTGCAGGCAGCCAGGAGCGGAGAGTTAAAATATAAAGAAAGCCTTCAGACAAGTGGGGGAAACTCATCTCTGCCACTGGATCAGCTGAGGAGCAGCCCCTGGCTCCCCAGCAAGCGTTGGGGGGACCCCTGAGGGGCTTGGGAGGGCATTTGCACCAACACCCTGGGGAGGGGCTTGCCCCTGTGCTTGCCCCCACTGGCCATGTGGCCTCCACCCACCATACCCACAGCCTCCACTCACAGCAGAGTCTCAGAGAATGCGGAGCTCACCATGTAGGTGAATGCTGACTAATGTGCATACACGTGTCCTCATTCCATCAATTAGATTGCATACAGTGTCTCCACATGTATGGGTCCACCAGCACCATTTATAGGTGGAAATCCTAGAGCATCTGAGGAGCGACCGCTTCCTGCCCCTCTCTTTGCTTTTGTTTTCACTTGCACTGGCCATTGAGGTCTGCCCACAAGTGCATGAAATACACATTGGGACTGCATGGATCGAACCAGGACTGTAGAGGGCTATCTTCTCATTTGTCAACACCCATTATTTATTATTTTTATTATTATTATTAATAATTATTATTATTATCAAAATTTGTAACTGACCCCCTCCTGCCTACTGGCATCTTGGGGGCAGCAAACAGCATATATTAAACAAATATATCAAATACATTCATAATAAATAAACATCAATTAAAACCATTAATAAATAAGCACCAAATAAAACAACTGAAGTCTGGTAAGAAACAAATACCCCTCCTTTCCCTCAAAGAAACACCCCCCACCGCCTGTCCTACTCTCCAAATGCCTGGTGAAACAGCCAGTTCTTGCACTGTCTATGGAAGGAGGGGCGATCCAGAGAGAAGCAAATCTCCACCGGGAAGGAATTCCACATCAGCAGCGCAGCCACAGAGAATGCCCTCACAAAAAGGTAGCCACCCGGAATACCCAGGGGACCTCTAAAAGGATGCCCCCGGCTGAGGGCGCTACTAAGACTGTAAATATTTGAAAAGGCAACTGTAAAGAAGATTCTTGCCACACTAACATACAATATTTCAATGGTAAGTCATAGGAATACCATTTCAGACAGGGCACTGCATGTATTAAATGTTTGGCTTAATATTCCCACGGGTTTCTTCCAACATACACCATGTGCTATGAGTTGGCTAGTAAATCCAAAAATCAAATAAGCTCAGATAGTAGGATGATGAGACATTTAGCTAGAGAGAGATTTTGCAATGAAGAAAAATATTTAATCAGTCCCCCTGCCTTATATGCCAAGCAACTGGCATCTGGTGAGTTCTGCAGGTGGAGCGGAAGCGGTTTGTGCACAGCTGTTCTTGTCTGGCAAGCAGGTGCTTGATTTTGTGTTTGGTAGCCAGCAAGCATTTAGAGAGATGGGGGAATGGGGATTGCTGGAAATATTATAGAAGAGAGTCTCAAATGAGCTTTGTTCCACACTAGGGACCTGATCCAGCTCCTACTGAAATAAATAGGATTTTGTTGTTGTTGTTGTTTTCACTGAGCACTTGATTGGCCCCTAAACTGTCTTCCCACACCCGACAGCAGTGTTCTGAGGAGATGAAATTTCACTGAGATAAGAGGCAGGGGTAACGTGTGAAAAGCTGAACTGGTAAGGTGGCATGATCTAGCTAAGGCAGACAATGTCATGAGGACGTCCTGAGTAACACTATGGACAGACTTAATACAATAAACCCATGCTTCACCAACAGACCTTCTCTAGGCATTGCATTTTCTGGTTAACTTTCCAAAGTTAATAAAGACCAAACCATTTATTGATACATTCCTTGCATGGATATTGATGTACGACAGAGTCATTTGATTTCCCCCCCCAATCACTGGAGCAATTTGGGAAGGAAACAAAAAACCAAGAATCCCTGCTCAGCGCCCAGAGAGAACAGAAACAATGTCATGCAGTCACTGCTGTGCTGTATCATTAGCTGTATGATGACTGGAGCCAGAAACAATATAACCACATAAATCCCAAGAATGAACGACATCATAAAACTCTTACCGATCTCCTCAACTCTTGTTTTAAGTTCAAAAAAGGCACAGGCAGGGTTTGATTGTTGTCCATAACTGAAAACAAAACTAAATCTCCCAAATGCACATTGTTTTATTTTGGTCCTTTGCTTTCAACACCATTCTTTTCTGTCCCCAAAGGGACAAGAGTTATTACAAAGCAAATGTACAATTTATTTAGGTGGGTAGAAAAGCACTCTTGACTTAAAAGAGCTTGGTCCAGTGGTTACTGGAGATCTGGGGAAAATTAAGGTCAGAGTTGGATGGAAATCACAATTGTGGTTTTTTGGAATTCCACATCAAAAATTGTACAATGTTGTAGGATTTGCTCCCACTCATGTTGTTTGATTGGCAGTTTCAATTATTGGTAGTTCAACAATGTGACTATTTGCAGACAAAAAAAGTAAATCTATGGATTCTGACATGCTTTTGATGCAGAAGTTTACTATCAAGTGCCAATTTTTAGCTGAGAATAGATATTTTCAATGGAAAAATAAATCCTTTGATTACCTTCAGAATATTTTCATCTGTAATATAATTTTCCACAATAACAGACCCAATTTCAAATTTGTAACATATTGCATAAAATCGCCTGGAATTCCAAGTAGTTTGGAATACCATTATAAATATGTACATAGCCTCGCTCAGAACCTCTGAGTTGTATTTTCAGTTATAGGGATGGGCGAATACAGTTTGGAAGTTCAGAGTTTGGACTGAACACAACCAGTTCAGTCCACTGAACCGAACTTCCGAACTGAACT
The DNA here is from genome assembly GCA_003113815.1 of Sphenodon punctatus. Lineage (NCBI taxonomy): Eukaryota > Metazoa > Chordata > Lepidosauria > Sphenodontia > Sphenodontidae > Sphenodon > Sphenodon punctatus. Next base: position 639,949 of record QEPC01008785.1, read on the forward strand.
CGATTTTCGAACCGAACCAAATTTCCGAACTCGGTTCTGTTCGCCCATCCCTATAAGATAATATTCCATTTAGTTAAATGGGGTTTGAATTTCTGAATTCTGTTTGGAATTTCGTAGTTCGGACCGAACTCGAATATTTCGGTCGACCGAACCGAACTTCCGAACCAAACTCGATATTCGAACCGAACCGAATTTCCAAATTCGGTTCTGTTTGCCCATCCCTATTCAGTTCTTCTGCCTGCCTCCCTGTATGACTCTTGACAAAGAAGATATTTAACATCTCTATATTTCAGCTACCATCATTTGAAACAGCAATGATTTGAGGTTGATTTAATTCGTGGCTATCATGAGCATGCATGACAAAATTACAAAATATTCAGTGTGATTTTTTTGTTCCATATGTTCTGAGAACTGTCTCTCCTTTTTTAGTCTGTCATGGATAAAAAAACCACCAAAAAGTAGGGCGGGGAATTGGGGAGGTAGTTCTCCATCTACACGTCTGTACTTTTCTCTCACATTTACTATATTTCCTTTTGTTTGGGCAGAAACAGGAGTATCTTTTTAAATGGAGCTATGTTCACAGTTAAAATATGGTTTGGGCCCCACATATCTGAGATACTGCCTGTCCTTCCATGCCCCATTGTGGCCTTGCAATTCGCCAGGAGTGCCTCCCTATGGGTACCATTTGTTAGTTTTGTTCATACGACAAAGGCTCACAGGGAGGTGTTCTTGGTTGCTACCCTGATGTTATGGAAGACCTTCCCCTGGAGGTTCATTTGAGCTTGAGCCCGAGTGTCTTCTGGAGGCAGTGTAAGACTTTTTTGTTTGTAAAGGTGTTTGGCGGACAGGGATAGGGAGGTTGGCTGGTGGTTTTGGGGTAGGGTTATTGGGGGGGGGGGATGTGGGAAATGGGGAGGTGATATTGGGTGGATTTTGTATGGGGTTGTTTGTTGTTTTATGGATTTTTAAAAATATGCTTTTATCTGTTTGTAAGCCACCCTGAACTTTTTAGGGAAGGGTGGGATAAAAGTTTAAATAAATAAAACGTGACAAATTAAAGTTATTACAGTCAAGTCACCATTTTATGAAAATGCAAAGTTCAGGGACACAGAAATGATCCACACAATTTGTTACAGCCCATTTCCCCTAATTTAATTCAGTCCCAGGTTAAATGGTGTTCTTCTAAAATAATTTTCATAGCAAAGTTTGTGGTATTTTAATTATTTTTATTAGAATTTGTACCGTGTAGAACCCTGTGTATATATAAAAATTAAGGCCTATGCCTCTCTTTCCCAAGGAAATACCTGTGGGTTGGGTGGCCTCTTGAATGAGAGGATTTGTGTCTTCTTTGGAATGCAGTTTAGCTCCATTTTTAGAATTCAAAAGATTTAGTTACGTCCATATGATACAAAGAACATCAATGTGGAGAGACACTAACTTTAGTGTCCCAAAACCTTTGGCAGCTTGACTGCAATGGAGTCAGCCTATCAGGGCTCCAGATTCTCAGAACTTTGTTATCACCAGTGCTTAAAAGAAGGGTTTTCTGTTACAAAGGCAAACTGCAGAAAGGAAATTCTCTTGAGGAACTATATTCCTAACTTTCTAGGCATTTGAATCAGGGTGGTGGGAGACAATGCCAGTCTCAGGGGGGATATTATCTGACCCATGTTATTAATTATTAATTACTATTACTGGGCTCTCTTGGAGTGTCCAGTAATGTGAATGATATTGGAATCAGGAATAAAACTTGCATCTCCCATGTGGCTGTGCAGAGCGGTATCAGAGAAATAAATAATTCACAGTACTTCCAGCTTCATACTCACAAATGCCATTTAAATGGCTCCTTTGATAAAATAAATGCATAGGCAAAAATGAGGAATATTAGCTCATTCCAAATGTGTTGAAAAGGGTTTTCTTCCTCTTTTCACGGTTGCACATTTATTTTACTTATTTATTTCTTCATATTTTTATCATATCTTTCACTTAAGATTTTAGGAGGGTTACAATACATGAAAACATATAAAAAAATACACAAAATAAAACCAAATATTAAAATACAAAACAAAACCAAGTAAAACCAAGTAAAATCCCCTAATCCACATCTCCTCAACCCTTTGCCCTCGCCTGCCAAGCATCTGGGCAAACTAAAAATATCTTAGCTTGCCTCCAGAAGATGAGTAGGCTTGGATTTAGATGAACCTCCAAGGGAAGGGTGTTTCCTAATTGTGGGGGAGCCACCAAGAATGCCTCTGTGCATGCCCTTGTCATGCGAACTTGATGGGCAGATGTTACATACAAAAGGGTAAAACTAAGAACGGGCAAAAATGAGGAACATTTTTATTTGAAGCAAGCAGGAGGCCTTTTGTGCAAATTCGAGGGTCAGGGTGGGAGTGGAGCATCCCAGATGATAGTACATTCAACCCTTTAAAGTTCTTCAAGGCAGCCCGAACGAACACCAGGTTATGCATAGTCTGTTTCAAACAGTGCATGAATAAATGAGTTCATATGGCTAGTTGATTGGGAAAACCCTAAGGAAAAGTAAGCCAAACATGTTGTGAAAAATCCGTAGCAAATTACAACAAGGCACTTACATGTAACCTGTGAACATAGATAAAGTCATAGAATTTTAGGAAAATTCTGGATCCTGGGAAATCACCATGGATTTGCCACATGGTACAAGTGTTCAAATGTCATCAATCAGCATCCTGGGGTAATTTGCCACAGATGTTCCAGGGATTTTTTGTGGGGGGCTTTGCCACTACAAATCATGATATCAAATTATCCTTATTGGAAATATTGGCCCTATTGAAGGCCAGGGCAGTTTTGCTGGTGACTTCACAAGAAATAGAATTTCACTCTTAAACTTTAAGCATGTAGTTAGATCCAGAGCTGGCCACCCCTGGTTCTGCTCTGGGGTGGCCAGTCCCAAATCCCCATGTCCAGTCCTGCCTGTGCCATGTTTATATAGACCTGGAAGCTGCCGTGTTCTGCAGTCTGTGTGCATGGTACCTCTTCCCTGACCCTAGAGTTGTGGGGGGATTGTCCAATGCTCTAGGCTGCTAACTGCAGCTCTACAGAGCTGCTTCAGGAAACCCCCAGCTAAGAATGGTGCTGCAGCAGCTCTCCACTGGGCAGACGGATTGTAGCCCTATCTCAGGTCAGTGCCCTAGAATTGGACTGCTGACTCCACCGGAGGTGCTCCTGAATGTCCCAGAGCACTACCAACGAGGCTGCCCCAGAGCACAGACAGCCTGTCCTTCTGCTGCTCTGACTGCACATCTGGAGGACCACATTTAAACAGACGGCCCACCCGAGGCGAAGTGTGTGAAAAGGTGTGCGGAAAACACCCATTGAATTCAACTACATTTTTTCACATGCTAACAATTTGCTCCATTGACCCAAACCCCCAATATATTGTTCTTTGACCAATGAACTATTTTGGGGGCCTTTTAAAAAAACAAACCAAATATATAAATAAATGAGGAAACAGTTTTCATATTGTAAATGCTGGCATTTTTCTGTGAAAATGTCAGCTTTTGCTACCAGGGCCAATGTGTGAAGAACTGTAATTTGGCAGCAGAATCTAGCTATTTCCCATCTTGAAAAGCTGTGTTCTCTAGTAGAATTGCTGAAATTTTGCTCTCATCCAGATTTCCCTTTTTCCTCTCCCACCACTTACTCTCCCTGCAACATAAAAACCGATACATAGCGGTGCACAACTCTGGTTAAAAAGAAAATCCCTGTGAAGGGTCAGAGACAACAATGTGCAGAGGCCAAATGCTGCTGCTTTTAAAGCAGTTAAGGCTTCATCAGACTTTATAACAAAGTAGCAGTAGAGCTGGTATAAAAACAAAAGATTCTTAGTGTTGTAGTAAAAAGTAATAAAGATTCTTCCCTACTGGAATATCTTTTATATTTTGGGGGTGAGGGTGAGGGCATGAAAGTCATCATTAGTTATCCCCTAGTATTTTTTAGCAAGAGTTGGGTTATAAGCCTAGAATCCTAGGGAAGTTACAATTAGACAATTATATCCTGCTTACTACTAAATGTATTGATGCATAATCATTTATGTGTATATATGACTACAGTCTTGGCCTACAAACCAGGACCTTAACTGGGAATCTCCAAAACCAAAAGCAAGAGTCTCTAGAGGTTCCACAGCTAAACTGGAGTAGATTTACATATTTAATGCGGATTAGTACAGAGGCAGACATAACTCATACCCCCCGTGGCAGAGGCATAGGCATCAAAGATGCAGGGGGAGCAGATTCACCAAGACCCATGAGCCTGGGAAGCTCCCATATGCTTGGTCCCAGCTGCAACCATCTGAGCTTTGGGAAGTAGTGTGGCTATTTTGGCTGTGGGATTGTGGGAAAGCATGCGGGTGCAGTGTCCCCCTGCTGCTTCCTTCTGTATCCACCTTCCAGCCTCCTTGCCATTCCCATCTGCTGCTTCCTGCTGTCTCTGCTCCTGAAAATTTTATGCTGAAGTTTCACATACTTGGGAGCACAGTCTCTTAGGAGAGGTAGCGAGTCTTAGGTAGAGACTGCTGTATCCTCCTGCACCATGAATCTGGGGAGGTTCTGGGGAAGAAGAGGAGCTGCTGTTGAGCTTGGGCTCCAGGCACTTTTGGGGCCATGAGAGCAGGAACATCCCCCCTTCCTGAGCAATGATCTGCACTAAGGAAGCAAAAGCTGGCAGGTCCATTAACGCAGCCAGGCACGGATACTAGTGCCGTAGAGTTCAAACCACTGAACCAGCTGTGGTTCCAGCTAATTCGAACATGCTGTTGACACCTTTCAGCACTGAGGACAGTACTAGGGCATCAGGTGCCAGACTGGCTTGGAGCAGAAGGACCCAAGACTAGGTCGTGTTCCAGTCTAGGGGTGTGCATGTTGTTTTCATTATTACAAGAATGATAACAAAAATTATCGTTTTCGTTATTGCAATAACAAAAACAACAACCAAGAATAACGATAACAAAAACGACAACCGAGAATAATGATAATGAAAATGACAATGTTGTTATTATTAGTGCTGTGGCAGTTGGGTTTTGGAGGAAAAATGTGGTGAGGGGAGGAGGGAGCAGACATCTTGGACCCCTTAAGAGGGTCGAACTCTTGAACTGTGCTGTGTTGGGAGGGGCGAGCAGCTCAGCAGTATCTGATGGATGTATCGCTGGCCAATGAGCAGCACAAGCAGGCCCCAGCAATCTCATGGCACTCTGTGATTGCTCAATGCCTGCAACCTCCCACAACCAATCAGGGGGGTTCTGTGGGAGGGCACTGCAACCCTTTATAATGGGAGGCCCAGGCTTCTTCTCTCCGTTCTGTGAGAGCTCTGCTTGTCAGGTTGAGTTTACAGAACTGTGGTGCTTGTGCATAAAAAAATCCTCCCTAGCCCTCATTGTATTAGCAATACCTTTCCTTCCTCGTACCCTATATTTTACCTTCTCCCTTTCCCTGTCCCTCTCCCCCCTGTACATTATATATAGATAGGTAGTATAGATTAGATATAGATATATATTATAGACATATATACATAGACATATAGATTAGATATAGTTATATAGATAACTGATTAGATAGTTTTCCTTTTGCCTTCCCGTCTTCCTTAGATTTAGATAGATATTAGTTGCTCATGGGAATCGATACCGATACCAATACCAATACCAAAAATAAAATCTTTATTTGAAATGGTACCGATACTGATACCGATAATGGTAAAGATACTGATAACAATAACAATACCGGTACCGATACTAATAATGAAAATGACATTGCCGTTAATAACGATAACAAAAATGACATTTTAAAATAACAAAAAATGAGGACGACATGGCGGCCTGGTGCACACCCCTATCTTCCATAGCTGTTAGGCATGGGGACCACCAGAGGAAAGGAGACTCTATGGAGGGGGATCCATTCCATCTTCTGCATTAGGGTCGATTCTAATCTAGCTATGTCCCTGTACAGAAAGCTACATGTTTGTATGGTGCCAATCCTGATGTCTTCATAGAAAATAAATAACCTAATCAGAAGAATGGGAGCTGACATTGTCTTAATACAGGGCTGTCCAATTTCTTGTTCACTGTGAGTCGGCTCACCTCACAACAATTTGCTCGTGGGTTGGACTGCAGAAAAAAAAATCTCTCACCAGTGGCCGTGCAGGGTTAATCAAACCTTGTTTAAACTTATCCACATAAACTATGCAAGTTAAACAGACAGAGTTTGGAGCTGCTGCTGAATGATGTAATTCTGGAAATTCGTATTTTATTTAGAAAATACTGATATTGAGTCAAATTGGAATTCAAGTCCATGGGCAAGCTGAAACCCTTCCAAAGGCAGGATTTGGCCTGGTGGCTACAAATTTGACAGCTCTGTCTTAATACTTAAGGTTTCAGTCACATTCTTATATTCAAAGGCAATATTAGGCAATATTTTCCCTCTTCTCCCTGGAAGAAAATGGGGGTTGATATAGTCCTGAACCAAAAGCTGGCCTGCCCATTGTACATTATGGACACCTGTTCCAGTAGCAGCCTTCTGAGAGTGGCACTGAGAGGTCCCCTGGAACCTTAGGTGCCATCCCCAGAAGGTCAGGTCCCGCAAAGCTCTCTCCTCTAGGAGATCAGCAGGGAGCAGGAGTCCTTCCACAAGCTTACCTTGCAAGCTCCAGCATAGAGGTTGCAGTGCTGATGGGGTGCAGAGCTCCTCCTCCCTGCCGATGACTGGTTGCTGGGGAGCAGCTGTCCCCTTGCCCCCCATATTGTAAGCCCCAGATTGGGACTTATACTGCAGGGGAGCCAAAACCTATTTTGCCCATGGGCAGTAAAATAGATAGGGCTGGCCCCACCCAAGGCAATGGAACCCTTGCTATTTTCTTGGCCCTCTAAGCTTGCCACCTGCACTGTTCAACATAATGGAGGAGGTATGAATGACTACTGCTTGGCAAAATCTGCACGTTAGTGCATGTTCTACAGAGTATTTCTTTTGTTTTCCGCACCCCAGTATTCAAAATCCCATGTAGCCCAAAACTTGAATGTTATGGAACTCTCAGTAGCACGCACTATAGCAAGAGTTCCTTCTCCCTTCTGTGCACATAGTGGAAGATTCAGAGAAGGAAAGTACTTCTCCGGATTAGAGCTGAAATAAATAGCAAATTTTGTACCCATGAGTATTAATAACTGACATTTCAGGTAGCCTGTGGGTTACCTGGTTGGTACCTAGATACTGAGATGCATACTTGACTGCTCAGCATACCAGGTACTCCCATTGACAAGTTACTAACTTTCTGTTTTACGTCCCATTCTGATGTACTGTTTTATAGTTCTTCTGGTTCATTTCCTCAAAATTTACTTCTCAAAGTGCTGTTGATTATACATAGTTAGTGCTGTATAAATGCACAATAATAAACAGTCATGAGCTGGATTTGGCCCACTCCTCCTTTATAATACGTTCTACAGTATGACAAAGTTTTGGAACTCGTATATTTGGTTATTTCAGTCAGCACTGCCTTCTATGAAGTTTTGAACTGTGAGATACTCAATGGGTAGAAATGGATGGTGGTGCAGCAGTGGCCCATCTGGCGTGGGTAAGAAAACCACAGTGGATGCAGGCTGGGCTGGGTTGGGGAACCCAGCCCACAGTCCACACGGGCCAGGGAGAACCACAGAAGTGCAGCTGGACAGTTCCACCCCCACACTGCGCTCTGTTCCCCGCCACCCGCTATGATGGGCAGCCATGGTGGCCAAAGAAGGCTAGAGATGGCATCTGGCCATGGCAGCCCCCTACTCAGGCCAGCATGCCATCCCAGAAACAGACATGATAGCCCACTGTGGCCTGGTCAGGAGGGCCTTAACCCTGGCTCTGACCTTAGAGGCTTTCGAAGGTCGGAGCCCAGACTAGCTGCTGACATGGCCCGGGGCATCTGGTGGCACCTGTACACATATGCAGGTGGCCGAAGTGGACCACACCGCTATTGTCATGTCTTTTGTTCCCCCCGTAGTCTTTTCTCCTCAGTATCTCATTCCAGTTGAATAGTTAACAGGGAGGCCATCCAAAAAAGGAAAGAAAAAAAAGACTGATGTGATGTATACTTTGGAACACTCATAATATTGCAGCAGAATCAAACATCTCTGAAGCACAGAGACACAGATGACTTGTAAAAAGGCCCATTTTCTGTAATTACATGGTTAGATTCATTCAGTGTCACTGATCACTCCAGATACATGTGTAGGTCTATTGATCACAAACCTTTTTCATTCTTAAACTAACAGATGTACAGTTATTAATCTTGGAAGGGATCCATATACACTTTTTGCAAAGATCAGAGAAGCTAATTAGAGGATGACATGGCATCCTCTGCACAGAATTCTTCTACCCTTCCACTAGACAGACTCAAACAATGTCGGGGGGGGGGGGGGGAAGCCGTCTCCAAGATCATTTTTTCAATGTAGCTGCCTGCCATTTTAAAGCAACAATATCCTCAGACTAAACAATTCAGCATCTGTGTACCCGGCAAAGCTGTGCAAATGTAGAACACCTGCTAGCTATTCTTCCTTCCATCTCAAAGTTCTCGCCAGCCAAAATCTAATCTCTCCTAAGAGTTCCATTGGGTTGACAGGGAAAAGCACATGCCAAAAGTTGCTCAAAATGGATAAGCAGATTGAGCAAACAAGCCAGTGCTTTAAGCAATGTCCTAAATTATGATTTGGTTATTAAGAAATGTTAATAAATAATGAAGAAAATAAATGGAATGTTTTCTTAGAAGAGGTTTATATTTAAATTATTAGGACATGGTAAGTAGCTGAAGCAATGAGTATACAAAAACATGCTGTTTATGTATTCACATTGCTACAAGGAAAATTGCTAGCACAATTGGCAGAACTGCATTGATGTGGGGGTGGAATGGAATAAAAAATTAACCAGGACGACAGTGTTGTGTTGTCTACAGTTTCCTGCTGAGAGTTTGGCCCAGATACTGATGGTTCCATCTCTATACCCAATGATGTTTGACCTCATGGAATATTTTCACATATCGCATGTGATTATTTTTTTTTAAACTAACCTTTGTAACACCTTGAAATCAAGGCAAAAAATAGGGTGAAACCACACGTAGCCCTTGCCCCACTACGGGCAGCCGGGCCATGCAATGCAGTGCATTGTGTGACCGGTGGCTGATGGATATTCGCCTCATCTAAGGGTGGGAATATCTGGTGGGCACCAGTCACATGGCCCAGGGTGAGTCAAGCAGCTGGATGCTACACAACACATCCTCGGAAACATTCCAATGGCACATCACAGAGCAGCCTTACCCAACAAGAAATGAGACTGACCCAGGTGGGGCAACTCATGTGTCCAGGCTGCACTTGCCCTGTCAGATGCGGGTCCTTGAGCGGCAGGCATTGTCATCCATTGTATGTAGCCATGTTATGCCAGGGACAGGAACTCAGTCAAGCTGGGGGAGGGAGGTAGGACAGAGCTGGGCAACAGCACCATGACCCGCTCTGCCTGTAGTGGCAACTCCAGCCAGCTTGCCCGGCTTCCCTGTGACTGTGTGCCCAGATCCCTGTTCTGGCCCAGCAGTGTGGCAGTGGCGATTGCTCGCCATGAGACCACTCAGTGATCGGGCTACCGCAGCTTCTCTGGCTGAGCTCATAATTGTAAAAGATTAATTCCGATTACAATCACTGATCAGCCAAGGGAACTTGTGGACAGACTTTTCATAAGTGCTAGTTTTTCAAAGAGACCAAGATCGCCCTGATTGAGATTTCTCAGAAGAATTTGTCTTCAGCTTGGGCACTAAAATAAATGCTCAAACTTTGAAAAGAAGTTTGAGCTTCCTGCTAACTGGGAAGCTGCTCCAGCAATCTCTCTGTCCCTGGGCAGTCTGGAGACAGCGAGATTGCCAGTCAGCTCCACCCCCTGTTGTCAAGAGACCCCCGGGGACAGTGCAATACCTTGTAATCCACTCCCTCTAGTTCACCCCTCAACTGTCAGCTGAGAGGGATGTGCTAGTGCTGGTTATGCTGGGAAGGGGGGTTATGGCCAGGGATGGCTTCTTCCCTAGATGTAACCCTCCCCTCCCCTTCCATGCTCGCTGCTCTCCTTTCTTTGCATCACGCAGCCCTGTCAGCGAGTCATATGGATCCTGCGATCCCCTCTCTGTAGAGACGGCTAGATCTTGGGGAATGGTTCTCCTTCTCCCTCTAGGAGCAAGGCTGGAGGTAACCCAAGGAAGAAGCAGTGCAGACTGCTTCACATCCTCTGTCTCCTCCCTGCTGCAAGCTTCAGGCTGGGATAACCCAGTCAAAGCGTGACACACAACCCTCCTTTATCTGCACTCCCGTTTCCCGGCCTCCTGACAGCTGGACGGAGTGCAATCTGCACTTCTCTCTCCCAGCTGACTGTCAGCTGAGAGGAGCATGATCTGTGCCTGTTCTGATGGAACAGGGGTCACTCACAACCAGAGAAGGCTTCTTCCCTGGCCATGTCCCCCCTTTCCACCAGAGCCAGTACTAGCATGCCCCTCTCAGCCGACAGCTGGCTAGGAGAGTGGAGCACAGATTGTGCCTGAGATCTCATGGAGATTTCTGCGCTCCCCTGTCCTGGCTGGCTGTCAGCTGAAAGGGGCACACTGGCTGTGCCTTTATGATGCTCTCAGGCCTAGGTCTGCAGGTGACCCTAACAAATGAAACCTGGCCCCATAGCTGCCCGTTGCAACTGTTTGGGCTGGATAAACAATACATACACTGCTTAGTCTGCATTCCTGTGAATAATGCAGCGCAGGACTGCCCTGGAGCGGCCTCAGGGCAGCAAGCATCTGGCAGCCACCATTCAGACAGACAGATGAACCAGGGATTACCTCAATGTAGGGTAGCGTCTCATTTGTTAACACCCATTGCAGTCATGATTTAACAGTTGGACCAACCAGTCAACTTTTCTTTTTCAGTGCCAACAGAAATTGTGTGAAGTGCACACCTGTTCAGGAAGGAGCAGTGTAACCATCTAGAGAGAGGATGGGGTTAACATCGTTTGTTGCCATCTATTTTTTTAAATTTTTTTTGAACCAACACTTCAGATGATATCTTTTATTGGATCAGCTTCTACTGATGTGGTTATGCAAGCTTTTGAACCACACAGGACAGGCAACAGGTGACAGGTGACAGGCAAGTCAGAAGACGTCTCTTGAAACATGGCACTGAAAACCAATAAATATGTAGGATGATGCAACTGGTACATTCCTATTTTAACACCTTAATTTAAAAAAAAGTGGTGGTGGGGGGAGAATTTATTTATTTATACAAAATTTTTATCCCACCTCTCCTGCCCACAGGGCAGCCCAGGGAAGCGAACAACAGTATAAACAATAAAATAATAAAACAATTTAAAATAGTTAAAAATTGACAAAATGCAGGGAAAGAGACCCTCCCCCCCCTCACCAAAGGCCTGGCAGAACAGCCAGGTATTGTATAAACACCAAAACAACAGGCTAGTGGGAGCCAACCGAATGCTGTAGAATACTGGTTTATCAGTCCTAAATGAGAAGCTAGATTACTTGTAGCTGTGGTTCTTAAACATGACTGCATGAGGAGAACTGCCCTTTTGGGGGATGGTCACTTCATCAGCTCGCAAGCTCGAGACCCTGAAGGAACACACTGACATGAAGAAAGTATCACTCTGACATAGCTCCAAGTTAAGAGGCAAGGTATAGGGAGGAGCAGCAGGTCTCCCCTGCCCCTTAATATCCTTTCCTCTAACTCAGAAAATTCAGATGAAAGAAGTTAGGAAACTCAATATAAATGTAGACGGGACAGTAGGGCGGCTGGTGGGTTTTGAGGTTGGAGGGACAGTAAGGCCGGCAGGTAATGGTGGGTGGAGCCAGGGCAACGGTGGGCGGAGCCAGGGCAACAGTGGCCGGCATAACCCAGAAGCAAAGAGTTCCAAGGGTTAATGTTGGATGGATATTACATTACTTAATCAAGCAATTTCAGTTAGGTTAGGCAGGTTATAATCACCTCCTCTGCCAGGTTTAAAAGCAGGCAGACAACCTTAAACCTCACTTACAAGCAGTTTTAGCAAAGACACACACACACACA
>QEPC01008785.1:652145-685686 GCA_003113815.1 Sphenodon punctatus
TCCGGCGTAGTTGTAAGACCTGGCTGTTCGCCCAGGCCTTTGGGAGGGAGGGGTAGGGGAATGTTTTAGTTCCCCCACCTATTTATATTTACACTGATTTTTTTTGCCCTGTTTAATATTTTAATATGGTGTTTTTTATAAATTTTTAAAATTTTATTGTATGTTTTAATATTGTAAGCCGCCCCGAGCTGCATGACAGGAGGGGCGGGGTAGAAATTTATAAATAAATAAATATACGTAATTGGGTGTTTAGGGGTCACGTACTCCCAATATAGATCTTGTGAAGAGTTAGCCCATTAATCACGTGCTTCCTTTTTTGAATTTAAGCACAATTTTGTTTTAGTGCTATATATTCCCCCTATCTTAATTTTAGTGCAGGGTCAAGTGCTGCCGCTATAAGCCCTGGGAAGGGCAAGGCGAACTCAGAGGGTTTGCTCACTTAGATGATTGGCCCTACTGAGTTATGACAGGGCAGCAGGTGGATATGGCCTATATTAGGCTATTCCTAGGACAGGGTTGAGGGTTTGTGAGTAAGTAGGGTAGGGCTAGTTTGGTTGCTACCCTAGATGGGAATCAACTTAGCTACTAGCTTAGCTAGTGAGAACTGTAAGGATGGAGGAGTATTCTAAGGGGAAGTAACTAGGAATCCCTGTATGGAAAATGGCCCTATTATACTATATACTATCGCTATTTACCCCTTATTTGGTTATAATATTTCTTTGTTATTAAGGGTCATTGTCGGACTTTGTAAGTCCTTTTAGAGATGGAAGCATTGTTTTTATTATGTGAGTAGGATAGGTTGTTTATTGTCCTTGAACTCTTTTATGTATGTTGTTTTGCTTTCTCCTTTCTGTATTGTTGGACAATGACCTAAGGTCACGTCTTTAATAAATGATGATGAAGATGATGAACTAATCAATAAATAAATTCTAGGACCATCCGATAGGATTTAATGAACCTCTTGAGAACAATGTGCAAGTTTTCATCATCCTGGCTGCCTTATTCTGGGAATATATACAGTATTATATTTTTTAAAATTTTACTAATTTAGCACCTAGTGACCTGACCTCATCTCAGATGGAACATCAATATTCCTCAGTATTACTCACCCTCAAAATTTTAAATATAAATATACAACACAAAGGTGGGAGAAAAACTTTATAGAATGCCCCTTTTACAGATTAGGACAAAGGGAATAAGATGCTTGTCCAAAGTCACTGTAAAAATTTGTAACTGAATTCAGCTCACCTGTATCCTAATCCATTCAACTAAGGCACAAAATAACCCTTCCACCTGGTGTATTAAATGTCTTCCTCACCTCCAAATTACTGAACAACTATGAAGTCTTTTAGAGACCATTTATGCTAAGTGCTGCATCTGCAACTGAAGTATTCTGCTAGAATGCTTTCTTTCTCAGGATGGTGACACCTGATACTTGGGGCACCACTCTTAAACTCAAATCATTCATTGACACAGACATCAAGATCAAGTTTCCTTTTATGCTTTCAATTACTTTGCAGAAGTATTGTCTGCCAATATTTGTACTCCATAGCTGAATGGGAGGAAAATTACTTAAAGGCCAAACAAATTGCTCTCACTTCTGCTGCCCCAAAACAGACCTACGGTCTTGTTCAAGTCCAATTGGATAAAGGAAAACAAATGACAGTGATTCCTTGCAACTATTCTCTAACACTGTCACACCAGTGAATCCTGCTGTATTCATTGTGGTGTTTCCAATAGAGATGAGATATTGTCTAGCTTGACTTGTAAAGACCCTTTTTTAGATCTCTGAGTTTGGCAACTGTGGGAGGCCATAATCACCAAAATCTTCAAAGCTACTCAGTGATGGGCTCTGGGCAGGTAATTGTCTCTTTAATCACCTGCAATTTTCGGGAGAGAAAAAAAAAGTCAGAAGCTTATAGCATCTTGCATATTGCTGAATCCAGGAAACCACACTGCCAGTCTGATCTAGCATTTTTTTTCACCTGGATTTCCCCTAAAACAGTATAGCAGCCTAGTAAATCTTTTCCATAATTAGAAATACTAAATGTTTATTTCTTCATTTATTTTAAAAAAATGAATTCAGCTTTCCTGGCACTTAAGAACATAAGTAGTGCCATAGTAACTCAAAATGATTCATCAAGCCCAGCATCCTGTCCTCCGACAGTGGCCAATCTTGATCGCATGGGAGAAGAACCATCACAATGGGCAATCCATTCCCCGTTGTTCACTCCCAGCTCCCGACAGTAAGAAGTTCATCTCGTAAGCTACTTGGTTAATAGGCATTAATGAACCTACTCTCCAAGAACTTATCCAGTCCTTTTTTTAACTCAGCTATACTACTGGTCTTGACAACGTCCTCTGGTAACAAATTCCATAAGTTAATTATGTGTTAAGTGAAAAAGTACTTCCTTTTATTTGTTTTAAATCTGCTGGCACCTAGTTTCATGGAGTGTCCCCTATTTCTAGTAATATTTTAGAGGGTAAAGAACCATTCCCTATCTACTCGCTTCATACTACTCAAGATTTTATAAACCTCTATTATGTGCCCTCTCAGTCTTCTCTTTTCTAAACTGAAGACAGTCCCAGCTTGTCAAGCCTCTCTTTGTATGGAAGCCGTGCCATACCCTATATCATTCTCATTGCCCTTCTCTGTACCTTTTCTAGTTCAGCTATGTCTTTTTTGAGATGGGGAGACCAGAACTCCACATGATATTCCAGGTGTGGTCGCATCATTGATTTGTATAGAGGCATTATGACATCCTCAGTTTTATTCTCTATTCTTTGTGAATAACTCCTAACATTTTTTGCTTTTTTGACTCCTGCTGCACACTGGGATGAGGATTTCAGTGTATTGTCCACAATCACTCCCAGATCCTTTTCCTGAGTGGTAACTTCTAGCTTAGTACCCAGCATTGTGTACTCATAGTTTGGATTATTTTTCCCTATGTGCATCACTTTGCACTTGTCCACATTAAATCTCATCTGCCATTTAGATGCCCAGGCACCCAGTCTCGTAAGATCCTGTTGCAGTTCTTCACAGTCTGCTCGTGTTTTAACTACCTTGAATAACTTGGTGTCATCTGTAAATTTGATCACCTCACTCTTAGCCCCCTTTTCCAGATCGTTAATGAATACATTAAACAGCACCAGTCTCAATACAGATCCCTGGATACACCACCTTTTACATCTCTCCATTGTGAAAACTGAACATTCAGTCCTACTCTTTGTTTCCTATCTTTTCACCAATTACCGATCCATAGTAAGACACTACTTCCTATCCCATGACTTTTTAATTTTCTCAAGAGACTTATGTGGGACCTTATCAAATGATTTCTGGAAATCAAGGTACGCTATATCTACCGGGTCTCCTTTGTCCACATACTTATTTACACCCTCAAAGAATTCCAACAGGTTAGTGAGGCATGACTTAC
The DNA here is from genome assembly GCA_003113815.1 of Sphenodon punctatus. Classification (NCBI taxonomy): domain Eukaryota; kingdom Metazoa; phylum Chordata; class Lepidosauria; order Sphenodontia; family Sphenodontidae; genus Sphenodon; species Sphenodon punctatus. Next base: position 655,580 of record QEPC01008785.1, read on the forward strand.
CTTTACTAAATCCATGTTGACTCTTCCCCATTAAGCCACGTTTATTAACATGCCCAGCAATTCTGTTCTTAATTATAGTTTCCATCATTTTGCCCGGCACAGACATCAAGGTTACTGGTCTTTAGTTTTCAGGATCACCTCTGGATCCCTTTTTAAATAACAGGGTTACATTTGCCACCTTCCAGTCGTAAGGTACAGTGGCAGATTTGAGCGATAGGTTACAAATTACTGGTCCTGGTGATTTGTTAGTATTTTGTTTGTCAATTTACTCTAGAACCTCCTCTAGAGTCATGTTGATTTGTGACAGCTCTTCCATTTCATCACCTACAAAGTAAGATTCTGGTGTGGGTATCTCCCCAACATCCTCTGCAGTGAAGACAGAAGCAAAGAACTCATTCAGCTTCTCTGCAATGTCCTTTACCTTCCTAAGCACCCCTTTCACTTCCTGGTCATCTAACAGTCCAACTGACTCTAGCAGGCTTCCTGCTTTTGATGTACTTGAAAAAGTACAAATGCTTGGAGACCAAATGGCCAGAGCAGCAGCTGCTGCTGTCTCCCACTACCATGGTTAACAGAGCAAGCCACAGGGCCAAAACACATGGTTAGTTTGTCTTTCTGTGTGTTCCTGAGATGGGGCTTTCCCTGGGCAGGGGGAAGTTGTGTTTGCTGCCTGCATGATCAGTTCACTTGCACACCGGGCTCTGTCTGAAGGCAGGCATACCTGTGAGTGCATGCAGCTCTGGTTTGGGTCACACACATGCCTGCTCTTCCCTGTCCCTCTGAAAACATCCTCTGTGCTTTTGGGGCAGTACAGAGATGGGGATATACTGCTCTTCATGACATAATCCTCTACCATTGAAGACAATGGCAAAATTCTGATTGACTTTCATGGTGAAAGAATGGGTGTTTTCTAACATGATGGTTGTGCTCACTTTAACACACTTTAGCGTGGTTTAACATTCATTCCTGGCCACCAGATGTTGGCACAGGATGGATCAGAGCCATGGTGGTGGCTGGAGTTGGCTGTGACTTGGGGAAGAGCCACCACCATTGTCTGGCTCATATTGCCCAACCAGGAGTAAAGCGGGCTTTCACATTTGAAAGCCCACTTTACTCACCCTGGTATGAAGTGCCGCAAGTTCTGGGTACCATGGCAGCCATCATTGGCCACCATGACTTCCCGTCAGGGAGTGGGTGGGCCGCTGGATGGAGCACAGGGGTGGGACGGGGCAAATGCATGTCCATGCGACTCACTGCCCTCTGCAGCAGCCTGGCCCCTTTCACATTAGTTCAGGGGCCAGAACCGGCCCTAGCCTTTGTGGAAGCTGCCCTCTGAACCAGGCAAGTTCGTGGTGGTGCTTCAGTGCAGTCACGGTAGCTATTATCGTAGTCCTCTCACTTTCAAAACAGCAGTTTTCTCTGCCTGTATCCCATTTGATAAACCCAGAATCTGGCTCATGTTATCTGGAATTTTCACCACAAAAATCTGAGATATCCACTATACAATGTGTTGTCTTCTACTGAGTCTAGGCAGGGAGGACAGTAAAATTTGAGAGAACCAGAACTTTACATTAAGTAAGTTTGAATTATCCAGATTCCACTGTGTTCTCTAGTTCAGTCATTCAGCAGTCTAGTTATTAATTTACTTCATTTCAGCTACCGTGAATGTGCAGCAGCACTAATTATACTAAGCTAACCAAATAACCAGACAACCAATTAGCTGAACCAAAATATCCGACATGAATATCCGGCAAAGAGGAAACTGAATAGTAATTATTTTTTGCTTCAGCAGATACAGTTCAAAGCAGGAAAATTTGACAAATGAGATATTCGCCATGGATATTCATTTCATATTTAATTAGCTTGCCTTTAGTGCAACTGAGATGAATAAGGCTATAGGCTAGTTCAACCACAGTTTGTTTCTGGGACTTCTCTGTGTCACAAACAAGACATCACTTTTACGAGGTTCTTAATGATAAGCACTGTTCACCATGGCTGCATTCCTCAAACCACTTACACTTGGGTTACTCCATTACTCCAAAGTAAGTGGCTTAAAAATTGTGGCCTAACACTGCCCATTCATAGCTAGAACATTATGTACTCATCGATAGAATCAGCTACCAGATTACACTCCTGGAAGGATATGCTGGAATGACAAACATTTTAGTAAGAACAATTTTTAATAATTAAAATCTCCCATTGGAAATGAAAGTAAGAGAGAAAATTGCTGGTAGGCAATTAAGAATTTATGAACAGCTGAATAAACACATGGTTTATTTGTGAGAATCTGAGGTCTAATATCACGCAGCTTTTTCACCTAGCTGAAAAATATTAATCTCTCTCCTTTCCCTCCCTCCTGCAATCAGTCTTGATAATTATAAGTCAAGGTAATGATGCAAGCCAAGTTAGAAACAGAATTACCACTACAGGAGCAAATTTGCAACTTAGTGCTATGTGTCTATTTGATTCTATTATCCAATTATCAAATTCCTATTGAGTTGATTGGGACTTTGGGGTCCTCAAGGATTTTGATGGAGGTTTTTCAACACTTCACTAACAATAACTTCATTGGTACTCTGTCATTATTATTTTTATTTGTTTAGGTTTTCAGAAATGAGCCATCATAGCCTCATGGATAAGGGTTTTGGAATTGGATGTGGGAAACCAGGACTCATATCCCATCTTAATCATTGGGTGAAAACAGACATGACGCTAACCACCCTTGGTGGTTATTTATGCATGTTGCAGGGCTGTATTGGTGCCCTATGAGCCCTGAAACATGCATAAATGACCACCAAGGCTGGTTAAAGGGTGGTTAGCGTCATGTCTGTTTTCACCCATTAACTCACTAGATAAATTGCTGACTCAATTCTCATTCTGTAAAATTGACATAATAATAACTTACTTCAGAGGACTGAGGTAAGGGTGAATTAGAAAAGGATTGTCAAGAGCTAATTAACTGATAAAACATAAATAGTGGTATTTTGGGCTCCACACACCTTTTCCGCATTGCAACTCACCACTTGTTCCTTAATCTGTATTTGCCTTGTCCACTTCTTGCATCATGTGGCAGAGAGTAAGTGATTTTCAAGGAGCAGAGGAAGTGGTAAGGATTTCACACAACACTCCGAGTATGGGTTTGTGTCATGATGCCCTTTAAAAAAGTGCTGTGCAAATGATTCCCAACATAAACGGGAGCCAGAGTACAAATTCTTCTTAGGGCACATTCACACGGACCTTTTTTCCCACCTCTTCGATTTCTGGCATGAGATCAGAATTGTGAGTTTTAACTTTCCCTACATTCCTTCTCCACTTTAAAAAATACCACCATATTACCATGGTCACTGCTAGGTACTTGTGATGCTGCATGCTTGTCCCTGCAAATTCTTGATTCTATATGATGCAGGCAGATCGACTGCAAGATTAATCCCTTCATATGTTACAAAAAATGTGTTTGCGGGAATAAGCACAAATGTTAAACCTCGGTTTCTGAGATGATTAAGTATAAGATCCCTGGCCTTTGGAGATTGGACCTCTTCAGAGAAATGTAACATCTCATGTGAATGCTCCCTTAGTTGTTTGCAGAGGCTTTGTGGACCTTTGGTTCAAGTGTGTAGAAGTAAAAAGATCAACTTTCCCATCCAGTCCCACCACAAAGCAGGTGGGATTATTGACAGGACCATTTGAACCAGTGTGCAGGGAAGAGGAGAGAAAGATGGTAAATAGCTACTGATGGAGATCAGTAGTAAAATTACCTCCTCCTGGGAGCAAGGAGAAAGCTGTGAAGGAGCAACAACCCAGAGGTGTGTGTGAGAGACAAAATGCCTCCTGGGATTAATCCTGGAATGGTGAAAGTTACTTCTCCCTATCAAGATAGATATCATAGCTTTATTGATAGGAAAAAAGTGTAACTAAATTCTAGCCTAGTTATTCTTTCCTTTTCCTAAGCTGGTGCAAATCACCATCACTCCATTGACATAAGTCATTTGAGACTCTGAACACAGACATTTAAGCTAAACAAATAGATTATGATTTGCATGAAGTATTACATGCAGGTAGGAAAAAGAAAAATGTTGTTTGATTTTTGCTGCCTTAACATTCAGCTTTTTAATTACACTCTTGTAATTCCAAATGCAGAGAGTATTGTCTTCACTCCAGAGAATACGAGATCTCCCTATGGCTAATTTAAAACTAATTTTAAAGCTCCCAAGGGATGGTTTTGCATCACACTATCTGACACTACTATTATGTTTGCATCAGCGATAGCATGAGGACACTGAAGAAAATTATTCTCTTAAGTGTTTTTACCTATATGAATTCTCACAATAGTCATCTAATGCAAGTAAATCAGCAGAAAGACCTACCATCTGGTCCATCAGCAGAAGGTCCCATTCTCTCGGAGCACCATGATGCTACATCAGGGTGCAGACACTTTGAACCCAAGCTCAGAAAAGCCTGGCTCTATTGGGTTCAAACTGGGTGCAATGCAGTTAGACTTGGCCAAAAGGCCCTCCACTGCGACATAGCTGCGGAGGGAGATTGCTGCGCCCCAAGTTCCCCCCCTGAGATGGGGGCAGGGCTGGCTGAGGAGGGAGGAGGAGTTGGAAGACTCCTCGTGCAGACGTGGGAGCCAGCTGATTGGCTGCCCAGGCATCATGTGCGCGGAGAAGCGTGCGTGATTGGATGTCGCGGGGGCAGACTCCTCCCCTTGTATGGCGGGGGTAGGGAGCTCTGCTGCCCATGTGAGCTGGAGCCAGGCACACTCACGCCTGGAGATCATCAAAGAGAGCAGCAGCAGCAGCAAAGTGATGCTGCTGGGGTCAGCTGATCTGAGAGAGAAGACGATCGCAATGGGAAGGAGAAAGAAGGTATCTTCGAAGGAAGCCCCCAAGAACCCCCCAGGGAAATGGGGAGGCAGATCAGGGAATCCCCAGGGGAATGGGGGGGCACAAAGACCAGACCAGGCTCGAAAGAGATGGCCAGTCACCTGCTAGCTTGCGAAGCCCTTGTGGCTAGCCTGCACCCAGGAGCAACACCAGACCCAGGGGATCAGACTAGGGATGAGGGCCAAGAAATGCAAGGGGATCCAGGCCACGAGTTAGCTTGCCCAACCCCACAGCAACTAACGAGGGGGGGTAGGGCCATAAATAGACCGGCCCGATATAGGATCGAAGGGGATGAGCAGCCCACATGGGAGCTCCTACTCAGACCGGTTGTACACGCCTGGGAAAGCCCCCAGAGGGAGGGGCCACTTCCGGGCCATTCTTCAGAGGCCTGGAGTAGTCTGGCCCAGGCTGAACAGGGCAATGAAGGGGATGAAGGCCACCAATTTATGGGGGGTGGGTGGACCACGAGGAACAGGATCCCAGTGCCCACCTGCAATCAGGTGCACCACCTGCCCGCAGGCGGAGACAATCCACCATCAGTGGACACACACACCCCCAGTGCTCCCCAAAGGGGGCAAGATTTTGTTCCAGCAGAGTATGATGAGCCAATGACTGAAGAGGAAGAACAAGGCTGTGAAGAAGGTGAAGAAGAACCTACCAGCGAGGAGATGTGGGATCGTATCCAGGCCCTTGAAAGGGAGTTGAAAGGCATGGCTGAGCAGAGGTGAGCAAGGCACTGACGCCAGGCAACGGAGACCTGGGGGTCCAATGCCGAGCCACAAAGGGGTGAGCAACAAGGGTTCACAAATAGGGAATGGGGTGAACAATGGGACCCCCCCGGTAATACTCGCTGGCTCATGGCATGTGAATCCCGTTTGAGGTGATCAGGGGCAATGCGAAGTGGAAATGACCGTCACCCTACACCCCCACAAGGGTTTCCCCAAGGGGCGGGGTCGACAGAGGCCCAACTCCCCTGGCAGGTGGATCCACCAGCTCAAGGACAACAGTCAATGACCCAGATGCTGTGGTGGAACGGGACATGGCTAAAGGTTACTCCCATAGAGCCACCAAAGGGGCAGCAGTTTGCCCCCAGGACACTGCCATCAATGAGCGTACAGCCACAGAGCCCGTGTTGGGAAATGGCTAGGCAAACTCACCCAGCCCAAGGTTATGTGTTCCCTCAGGGACAGGACACCTGCCCTCTTTCACCTTTGGGTGGTGGATATTCCGATTTGTCTGTCCCAATTGGGGAGCACCTAGCTAACTCTACCAGAGAGCGTATATGGAGAGGAGAGTACATTGATATTTTTGCCCTGCTATTTGGGGATCCCATTATGGATCCTAACGAACAGGACGACAAAAAGGACAAAGAGAAGTTTAGGAGACCAAAGGCTGATCGGAACTGGACTAATTGGACCTCAGCCTTTTCTGTCTATCTGGGGGTGGTGTTGCAAGTATACCCCGAACGGGCTACGGAGCTTTTGAAGTACGCCAACATAGTAAAATGGGCGTACGGAGTTGGCCCCCTGGAGCATGGCTCCAATACGATGAGGCCTTCCAGCATAGGGCTTCCTTCACACCGGGAATGAGATGGGATAGATATGCCCAGGATCTCTGGCTGGACTGCATGGTCGACACAACCAATGCACCCAAGACAGACAGCGGCCACGTGTTCGTGAAGGGAGGTGTTGCCCCTGCGAACAATCCCAGGAGGGGGAAAGGTAGGAGACAATGGGGACAGACTTGTTGGGAGTACAATCAGAATGGCAAATATACGTGAAGCACATGTAAATTCCGCCATGCATGCTCCGTTTGTGGAGGCTCCCACTCACATAACACTTGTTACAGGGGAAAGCCGTTTGGAAACAGGAGACACAACCAATCAGGAGGATCCAGAAAGGGAAACTCGGGAGGTCAACAGGGGGGGTGGAAACGCAAAGGGGCCCAACTCCAGTCAAAATTAAGAAACTGCAGGAAGTACTTTCATGCCACCTGGACCCACGGGAAGTGGACTATATTCTAAAAGGGTTTAAGTTTGGTTTTGTCATACCTGCTCATTCAGTTTGCAGGCCAAGGAAGCTCGGAACCTAAAGTCGGTTTATGGAATGGAAGACATAGTGAGGGAAAAGATTGCCAAAGAGGTTAAGGAAGGATGCATTGCCGGTCCTTTTCACATCCCCCCCTGAAATATTTAGTGTTTTCACCATTGGGAGTAGTGCCCAAGAAAGCCCAGGGAGAGTTCCGCTTAATCCACCATCTCTCTTACCCCAGGGGGCGCTCAGTTAATGACGCAATACCAAGAGAACTCTCTGCAATTCGGTACACCCCGTTTGATGAGGCCATAGAGAGGGTTAGATCCCTGGGAAGAGGTGCACGCCTTGCAAAATGCGATGTTAAATCCACATTCAGGCTGCTCCCGGTGCACTCGAGAAGTTTTCGCCTTTTAGGTTTGAAATTCGAGGGTCTCTACTATTATGACAGGGCTATGCCCATGGGTTGCTCTATTTCATGCTCAGCATTTGAGCGATTTAGCTCACTTGTTGAGTGGGTATTTAGACAGCGCATGGGCCACGGCGACACCGCTAAATATCTCGATGATTTTTTAATCATCGCATCACCTGCCCCAAGAGAATGTGAAGAACTATTAGCACTATTCCAGGAACTAGCTAAGGAGCTTGGGATACTGCTGGCTCCTGAAAAGACAGAAGGCCCTTCTACCAAATTCACGTATTTAGGCATAGCAATAGATACCATGTGTATGCTATCTCGATTACCGGAAAAAAAACTCCAGGGGTTAAAGGTCAAGGTCCAGACCACCATGGTGGCAAAGAAGGTCCCAGTGAGGGCATTACAATCTTTGCTAGGGAGTTTGAATTTTGCATGCTGTGTAGTTGCTCTGGGTCGAGCTTTCCTGTCAAGGATGTATGTCCTGCTCACAGGATACCCCCCACAATACCATCACATTAGAGTCACAAGGGACATGAAGAAGGATCTACAGATCTGGGATACCTTTTTAAACGAATTTAATGGGGTGTCAGAGGTAGGGGGGCAAGGGGGCCTCTGTCAGGGGTAGGGGGGCAAGGGGGCCACGCACTCACCATGCTTCAAACGTCGCCTTGCGCCTGACGGTACGGCAGGCTTACTCCCTGGGAGGAGGAATGCCCATCAGGATAGAAGGTGGGCCAACGCCTATGACGCAAGGTCTGGGCTAGGCCCCTATCATCATAGGGCGCTGAGATTACAGGCAGAGCAAGGCCCTCACCGTGCACCACGACCACAATTATACTCTCTCTCGGGACAGAGGAAGGTGCAGTGAGGAGGGGCTGTGGGTTGGGTCCCCAGGGATGCAGGGGAGGAGCAGAGGGCTTCGCACACAGGAGACATGGGGGGGGAAAAGGAGGAACCGCGGGGACCAGGGCTGACGCTCTCACACACCCTCTCACTCTCTCACCCGAGTCCACGCACACAGGGGAAGTAGGGCACAACAATTACACACAAGGAAAACAACTCTAGAGTCACACTTAGCTTCTCTCAGGCGGCCGGTCTGCGTTCAATCACCAGCAATGAACGCCTTCCCCGGCATCGTCTATAAAGGGCTATCCCCGCCCTCCTTCCGGCTTGCTAACCGTGCGGAGAGGCGCACTGTGCGTGGCGCCGCTTCCGCTGTCTGCGGAGGAGTCCCGCCCCCCTGTGACGTGGGTGGGCTTCCTGCGCTGTCAATGCTAACGGGGGAAGCCCTATTAGTTCTGGGGTGTGTGGCTTCCTCCCTATCTGTTCTGGCCTCAGGCCCTACAAGCGGGGCCATCCCCTCTGTGGTGCTGGGAGTTTCCCCGCATGGCGGCCTCTCCCACCTCCTTGCCTGGCGCCGCGGCCCCAGGTGCCGGCACCGCGTACCCTGACATGGGGTCAGTTTCTGGAAAGACAAGTGGTGCTGGGAACACAACCTTCAGGTTCAATCTGACTCAGCAGGGGGTGTGGGATTTGGTGTATACTTTAATGGGTAATGGTGTGCTGCGACCTGACCTGAGCATTGGGCTGTGGAAGGAATAATGCAAGACTTAACTTTCTTGGAGCTATTCCCCATTGTGTTAGCTGTGCACCTGTGGACCTCCGAATTCACAAACCGATCGGTCACTTTTTGGTGTGATAACATGGCCATAGTCCATGTGATTAACTCCTTGTCTTCCAGGTCCCCGAGGGTTATGCGGCTTGTGAGGGCATTCGTGCTGCCCTGTTTGGAACATAACATCCTTTTTAGGGCAAGGCATGTTCCCAGTGTTGATACAAGCATAGCTGATGCCCTCTCTCGATTACAGATTGGGCGAGTTCAAAAACTTGCACCCGTGGCACGCATGCAGATTGCGTACAGAAGGGCCTATGAGGAATTCAGTTATTCAGGGAAACACAGGGATGGCCCTTACAACTTCCCATTCAGGAAGACGAGATGCTGCAATTTGCAATGCATCAGCGTCGGAGGGGCCTATCAGGTAAGGAGGTACAATAGCAGGTAAGGTATCAGCTTTGTCCTTTGTTAGCCAGAGCCATGGCTTCCCATCACCAGACCAGGGTTTCTTTGCAAAGAGACTGTTTGAGAGCTGGGTGAGGGAGTATGTTACACAGGGCGACAAGAGAGCTCCGATCACGGTGCCTCTGTTACAAGCTTTGTGTGAGATCCTGCCACGAATCTGCATGAGTAGGTATGAAGTTTTATTGTTCAGAACGGTATATAAGTTGGCATTTTTCAGAGCATTCAGGGTTAGTGAAATGGTAGCTGATTCTAAATGGGACACAGCAAGAAGGGCCTTAGAGATAATGGATATTCACTTAGGCGATAGATCATTAAGGATTCAGCTGCATAGTTCAAAGACCGACCAACGAGGAAGAGGCCAGGTAGTGATTTTGAAGCAGGGAGGGTACACTGAACTCTGCCCTGTACAGGGCAATTTCTCATCGCATGACCCGAGAGTAGAGGGAATTTTTTTGTCCACGCCGAGGGCTGCCCCCTTACTCGATACCAATTTATGGCAATCCTTAAGAAAGCAGCTGGTATAATGGGCTGGCCCACGCATAATGTAGGCTCTCACTCATTTAGGATAGGCGCTGCAACAACAGCTGCAGCAGCTGGTATGCCAGACAGGGAGATTCAGAAACTGGGGTGCTGGAGATCCCAAGCATACAGATGATATATATGGCATCACGAGAACTAACCAGATAATTTTACACCCATTCAGGCTCTATACATCACCCAGGGCGCAAGAAGCTTATTTGGATAGTCGGACACAGTCTGGTTCGCCGGGCTGGAGAGGCGGCAACGCAGTTTCCTATGGGATCTCAACTGGGGCACTCTGCCTCGGCAGTGATACAATGGATGGGACAAGGAGGAATGCGATGGGAACAGTTAGTGTCGACACTGTCTTATGCTCGGAGGGGACCCAGACCTGACATCATAATAGTACACTTAAGGGAGAATGACTTAGGCAACAGAAAGGCAGTTGGTTTAGTGATCAGCATAAAATCTGATTTTCTAGTTCTAAGACAAATGTTTCCGTTAACAGCTATTGTTTGGACCCACTTAGTTCCAAGGTTAACCTGGGGTCTGCAAATTAAACCAAGAATAATGGATAAGGCCCGTAGGAACGTGAATAGGGAAATACAAAAATGGTGGGGAGCCTTGGGGGGGCTGTTGCATTAGGCATAGTGAACCGACTCATCTGAGACCTGAACTTTATTTACAAGATGGGGTACATTTATCACCAGAAGGGAATTTACGGTACCTGATCAAACTGCAAGAGGACTTGAAGAGGATGTTTTTGAGCAAGATGTTGGTGGGTGTATGTACATTGCAGTAATCTGAATGTCCCTTTTGGTGGCGGGGGTCCAGTATTATTAGAGGTGTTTTATTTAGACAATATAGGTTAGATAATAAGACAGGCATCTTAATAAGAGATGGGGAGGCGACACCTGGTGTATAAGCAGGGCAGGGCGAACACCTGTGGTCGTCACCCTGGGAGATGTGCCAAGCGGGTGGTAAGGGCATGCAAGGTCCTCAACCTTAATGGCACTGACACTCCTTACTCGTTCACAAATAGGGTTGTTAGATCCCCTTCGGCCCTGGCCAGAGAGCTGATTGAAGGGGAAACTTTTAAGAAATGTTAGGACTGGTATCGGAGGGCATATCCGAACCAGTCACCTGTTTAAAGTAGCATAGGTTGGTTTTCATCTAAAATACTGGACCCTCTGAATTGCTTAGTGCAATTCCACCAACGTTCTTGCTTTTCTGATTAAAGAGTGCGGCCAATTGAACCCAACACATGTCTCTGTCTCTCATTTCTGGGGGGGCGGTGCAGCAGCAATTTCACCACAAGCTGGGTTCTAAATCAAAAATTCTCAAACTATGGATTATGATCTCATGCGGGGGGTCAAGTGCAGATGGGGTCATGAATCCATTTGACATCTGATATCCTGCATGAAATGGTATTTGTTGCTTTCTGGGGTCCTGTTATTATATTTCAAATCTCAAAATGGAGTCACATGGGAAAAACATTAACCACCACTGAAGTAGATGCTTATTAGTGTGGGTAGTTGTACTTGTAATCATATTATGCCCACTCTACGTTCTCTGCAACAACTGCCTGTACAGCTACAGACTGAATTTAAGACTACACTGCTGATTTTTAGGGCCCTGAATGGTTTGGCTCTGGGTATATTCGAGACCTGCTCCTAGATTCTCTCACTGATGGTTATCTGTGCGGAGAAGCCACCTACTGTTTAGGGATCCTGCCATCATGCTTTAAGTCAATGTTGATTGGACCTTTGTTGCGGTGGGCCTCTTGTGTGGAACTCATTCTTATCAGGTGTCCATCTCAGTTCCTCCCACCTCACCGTCAAAAAGCACCTGAAGTCTTATTTGTTCTCCAAGTGCTTTTAGGATCCACTGCTCCTTCCCCTTATTGTGTTTTCTACTCCCTCTTTATCTTCCCCTATTAAACTATTTTTAAATGGATTTGTATTTTAAATGAATTTTATATTGCTTTATCGTGTTGTGAAGTGCTACAAAAGCAGTTGGAGGTGCTGTAGAAATATTCTTATTCTTATTAAAGATGGGAGAAACTTTGCTGGGAGTAAGAATATTACGTACCCCATGTGTATATTATTTGATTGGACACAAATGCACATCATACTATTTCTTCCTCCTTTTTGGATAACTGAAAATTGTAAAACAGGAGAATAATGACAGTGATGATGCATGTAACACATTTTACATGAATAATAATTCTTACTATAAATCAGGAAACTTTTTCATTATATATAAGTATTTTGCATAAGTAAAAATACTCTCAAATAAGGAATATGTAACCAACACAAATGAAAATGTATTTATTTATTTATAAAACAATTTATATACTGCACCCTCCTGCCCAATAAAAGCCCAGGATAGAGAACAACATAATAAAATTACTATGCCTTTGGCAAGAGGTAGGAGTTTGGTGGGTGGGGTTGGGGGGGGGAAGGGAGTGTATTGTTTTGTTTTTCCCTGCTTAATATGGATTTTTTAATTCTTTTAAATGTTTTATTGTTTTTATAGTTGTTGTTCACCGCCCCGGGCTGCCCTGTGGGCAGGAGGGGCGGGATACAATTTTTATATAAATAAATAAATAAAAATAGAAAAAATATAAAGGTAGCCTACACAATAAAAACAACAATTAAAGATAACCCATCAGAAGCCTGAAATAAAAATACTCTTAACCCTAAAAGAAACCCTCCTCCCACTACCTGTCTCCCTCACCAAATGCCTGACAAAACAGCCAGGTTTTACTTTGTCTGCAGAGGGAGGGGAGATCCAGCAAGAGGTGAATCTCTACCAGGAGGGAATTCCACAGCTGTGGTGCGGCCACCGAGAAAGCTCTCTCAAATGTCACCCCTCTTGGGAAACCTCTAAGAAGGCACCCACGGCCGACCACAGGGGCTGTTCCAGGACACACGGGTGAGGCGATCCCACAGGTAAGTGGGGCCCAAGCTGTATAGGACTTTAAAAGGTAATAACCAACACCTTGAGTTTTTTATTCACAAAAATATTTGCTTTACTATTTGAAGAGCTGTAGTATTAACAGGCAGGAACTAATAATCATTAGATTACATCTAAAATTTTACAGAGATGTATAAACATTAATTAACTAATCTTCATGAATCACTATGACTAACATAGGTAGTGTAATGATAATTAATACTTATCATTTATACAGTACTTTCGAAAACCATTATCTCATTAACACTTGCAGCATCCCTGTGGAATAGGTAGGTCAGTTAGTATTATTATTTCTTGTCTGCACATTGTAATCTGAAGTTAATAAAGGATAATAAATCATGATAGTGAGTACTGGTTCCCAAACATTCCCTGTGCCACACCTTTTTGAGATTTAAGTCTGATCCCATGGCCCAAAACAGCAACAAAGACATACAAAGTATATCCAATATTAATCACGATCACAAACTGCAGATTGTGTGATCCCAATTAGGGTCCTGACCCTGTATTTGTTAGTTGTTTTTTTGGGTCAAGAATTCAGGAACTTCAGGCTTAAGTTTTTGTCCTTATACTTCTAAGATGCACTGCAAGTTAAATCCTGACTCCATCGAAACTAACAACAAGATTCTCACTAACTTAAATGGAGACAGATTTCACCATATAGCTAAACAAACCCATTGTATTTTCCTCTGTGGAGTCATACAGAAAGCAAACTTAGGGTTAACACGAGGATTTGTTTTACTACTTCTATTATTCAAATATGGAAGAGAAGTAATTAAAGTGTAAATTAGGCCATAAATCCTGACGAATGAAGGGCTAAGAAATATAGTAAAATTACTTCTTTTCTTTTAGGCTTTTTAATGGAATCTAGTTTATGTCCTTTCTCCCGGTGGAGAAAGTCAAAGGCACAAACAAAGGAAGGGGTGAACGTATTAAATAATAATAATATTTTTTTTTAAAAGGTGGGAAAATCCTAATTTAGAAAAGCAACTACAGAGTTAGAACTTGGTGAATTCTTCAACACTAGCATTTACTATGAAAGCACCAGCTGTAGTGAAATCAATTTGCAAAACTGAATGTGTTTGATTATTTTATTTCCCCATCGTAAAAAAATAAAATAATTCTTTTCCAGTCAAAGCTTTTTAGGTCTGACTCTGACTTCGGTGGGTTCAGGATTGGAGCCTATGGCAAAAGTATCATTGACATTGATGGGTGAGAATTGAGCCCTTAGTTGATTTGACTCAAAAGGTCACAAGTAGAAAAGCAATGGGTTTCCAGACTAGTTAGGTTTCACCACCCAAACTTGTATCTACAATATATAGATACAGGGAGAAAAAAGATGTGACATTAGCCTGCTTTAGCCCGCAATATCCCACCTTAGCCCGACTCACCTGCACATCTGGTCTGTCACCACCAAATATCTGCCCGCTACCACCCTGGGGAGGTCAGCCAGAAGCTATGGGATACGTTGGGTGGCAGAGTTCATAAGAACATAAGTAGTGCCATACTGAGTCAGAACAATGGTCCATCAAGCCCAGCATCCTGGCCTTTGACAGTGGCCAATATTGATCACATGGGAGAAGAACCAACAGTCACAATGGGCAATCCATTCCCTGTTCTTCACTCCCAGCTCCGGACAGTAAGAAGTTCATCCCATAAGCTACTTGGTTAATAGCCATTAATGGACATACTCTCTAAGAACTTATCAACTCCTTTTAAAAACCCAGCTATACTACTGGCATTGACAACGTCCTGTGGTAACAAATTCTGTAAGTTAATTATGCTTTGAGTGAAAAAGTACTTCCTTTTATTGGTTTTAAACCTGCCAGCAGCTAGTTTGATGGAGTGTCCCCTAGTTCTAGTACAATTTGAGAGGATGTAGAGAAAGTTTGCGGAAGACCTTTGTACACTGGCGGAGCCAGGTAGTGGACACGTATATATCTTAATTTGGCCTTCATATGCTGTAGAATCCATCTTGTTTAATAAATATGTAAAAACATGTATGTAATGTAAAAGTTGAGAACTGGAACCTCACTTAATTCAATGGATGTGTCTTATGTAAGCCTCTTTGGCAATTGTCTGTATCGCATGATAACTGTCGTTTAGAATGTCAAGGCCAGCTAGAGCAGTTAGATGTTATGGGAAGCTCTTATCAGCAGTGAGCTTGAAGAAGGTTCCTTAATTGAGCTGAGAATGACTCAGGCTAAGGAAAGATACAGCTGCACTAGCTAGAATTGGTCACACATATGCAGGATTTGTAGAATGAGTGTGTAACATCAGAATACTATAAGACAGAGCAGCCGGGGTCCCATCTTGGAACTTCGTTGCTGGCTACTTTGCAGACATGCTGAGGGGCGCAGCAGAACCTGAGACCCACCTGGGGATCATCTCACAGCCGTTGTTGGAGTTCCCGGGCATGCATAAAGGGATGTGTGAGAAGTCTCTTTTACTTTCTGTGTTCATTGGGGTTATTGTTTTTATCTTTATGCTTTATCTTTATTATATTTAATAAACCAGCTTTTTGGCACCCATTGGTCTGAATGATCACTGTACTGATCCAAAGAACCCACAATTTTGAGACAGAGGTTAAATAACCGCTCCCTATCTACTCGTTCCACACCACTCAAGATTTTATGACTGATGCTGAATACTGGGCTGAAGATTTCACAGTATTGTCCACAATCACTCCCAGATCTTTTTCCTGAGTGGTAACTCCTAGCTTAGTACCCAACATTATGTACTCATAGTTTGGATTATTTTTCCCTATGTGCATCACTTTGCACTTGTCCACATTAAATCTCATATGCCATTTAGATGCCCAGGCACCCAGTCTAATAAGATCCTGTTGCAGTTCTTCACAGTCTGCTCATGTTTTAACTACCTTGAATAACTTGAAGTGGTGTGCATATTGTTTTTGTTATTACAATAACGATAATGAAAATTGTCATTTTATTTATTGTTTTTGCAATAATCAAAACTACAAATAATAATAATGAAAATAAAAACAAAAACATTTTGTTTTTGAAATAAAGGGAAAAAACTGAAAAACGTATTTCTGGATATAGTGTGTTTTTTTCTTATTCAATTCTGATGAAACTTTGGGAGATTGTACCCTGAGTATAGAAGA
The DNA here is from genome assembly GCA_003113815.1 of Sphenodon punctatus. Taxonomy (NCBI): domain Eukaryota; kingdom Metazoa; phylum Chordata; class Lepidosauria; order Sphenodontia; family Sphenodontidae; genus Sphenodon; species Sphenodon punctatus. The sequence continues at coordinate 671,616 of QEPC01008785.1, forward strand.
CTATGGGCGGTTTTAGACGAGATGCAAATGGCGGCTGAGCCCTTTATCAGCCGCCATTGTTGCTGCACGTCTAAAACCCCGGCGCGTGCAAACGCCGGATCTTTGCTGCGTGAAGCCGGCGGGGTGATCCTGCCCCTGTCAACGTGGATCACCACTGTGCTGACTTCACACCGCACTTCCGGGTTCTTTTCCCAAGGGCGCATGCGCAGAAGGGCACGCATGCGCACAAACACTCCACACTGTGTCTGATGCTCTTCTGAACATCAGACACGGCGTTGAGAGGAAGGTGGGTGCCCGATGCTGGCACGGAATGATCCCACTTGTGAGCGGGATCATCTAAAACCGCCCTATGTTTACCAATGTTTAAAATGATTAGATTAAGGAAACCAATCTTAAAAGCAATTGAACATTGTGATTTTAAGAAAAGCTCCATACACATTCATGACTACAACTCCTTTATTTTTGATCCAATTTGCATAAAACCTGCACATATTATGTTACTCCACACTTCCAGAAAGATTGGATAAAGGATCCCAATGATATAAGACATAAACTTGAAAATACATTTTCAGCTGTAACATTTTTATATTCCATCCTGTTTACACGATATTTGGCAGGAATGTATCACATACCTTCACTGTCAGACCTTCCAAACTACAGGACAATTTGATAAGAAATTGAAGTTGTCCCCTTGAAGATCATTATTCAGATAAATAGCAGCACATGCAGTGTCAGTCAGAGGCAGGCACCTGGAATGGCAGGGGGAGAGAGGCTGTAGGAGGGAGGATGTGTAGCAACCCAAAAGACTGACAGACACATTCACTGGCCAATTACTGCATGCTTCTAGCTTTACAGGACCAATCGGTAGTGGCTTTGCGGTGGGCATAGGGGGCGGTCCTCAGGCGGGCATAGAAGGGACATAACTAGGACTTTGGGGAGAAAATCCCAGAAATCAGGAGACATAGTTTACACATCCAGACTGGCCAATTACCATCACAATCACATCCTGCAGCACTGTGACAGAGGTCATAAGAGAACCTCTATCGGCTCTTTCCTACTAAACAGATGCTTCTGACTTGCCCGTAACAAGTGGGGGAGAGATGTTGTAATGGTCACACAGCACAGAATGGGGATATTTGTTTGACATTTCTGCTGGCCAATTGGCATCACAAACCAATCTTATACCACAGTGACACGTAAGAGAATCCTTGGCATAGGCTCCTTCTCTGCATATGCTGTGCAGGCATATAAAATTGGGACCCATTATCACATCTTTCTGATATTTGGCAGATATGATTGTGATAGTATGATATACAACCCTGCCAAATTCCATGTACACTGGTTATACAACAAAGATGTTGCATTCAGACATACATTAATAATTGACCTGCTTATACCACCACGACCCTTTATCCAATCCTTTTGAAAGTTGGCAGAGATAGTAAATATGTGAAGGAGTGTAAACTTGCCAAGTTCCATCTACATTAAATGTGAGGCAAAGATGTTACATCTAAGAATGTATATGAAGATTCTTGCAAAATAAAATAATTCAACTGCTTCTAAAATTGGATTCTTTTATCCAATCCTTTGGGAATTTGGTACAAATAATGCCTTCCAGTGGAAGCAGATTCACTGAAGGTTTCAGCCAAATATAGTGAAAAACAAAAAGGGTTCCACCTCCTATCCCATGACTTCTTAATTTTCTCAAGAGTCTTTTATGTGGGATCTTATCAAATGCTATCTGTAAATCCAGGAACATTATGGCCCTTTTTACACAGACACCCTAACACCCATAAAATGGGTGTTACATTTTATTATACATGTTGCAGGGCACCACTGCAGCCAATCACCATGGGACCTGTGCACACATGGTGTTGGTGAGTGTTTGCTCCCAGCCAACACCCATCTCCACCCACACCCACCCATGGCGCAACCGGCAGTGGCGTCTGTTGCTCCGTGGGTGGGTGTGGGTGAAGGTGGGTGTTGGCTGGGAGCAAACACTCACCAACACCCACCGAAAATGGCGTTTACACAGATGCCCTCACCCATCTCCACCCAGGGAAATGCTCCCCACCCACTGACCAACACCCATCTCCACCCAGACGAACTGGGTGGAGGCATCATGTGTGCACAGGGGCCATGGTGATTGGCTGCAGTGGTGCCTTGCAGCATGTATAATAAAATGTAACATCCATTTTATGGGTGTTAGTGTGTCTGTGTAAAAAGGGCTTATATCTACTGGATCTCCCTTGTCCACATGCTTATTTACACCCTCAAAGAATTCCAATAGATTAGTGAGGCATGACTTACCTTTGCTAAATCCATGTTGACTCTTCCCCATTAAGCCATGTTTATCAACATGCCCAGCAATTCTGTTCTTAATAATAGTTTCCACCATTTTGCCCAGCACAGACATCAAGCTTACTGGTCAGATATGCAGCCCAGCCTGAGGCCAGGCTACCCTGGCTGAAGCAGGCTAATGGTCTCCCTCACGTCTGTGTGGTGTCCTCCTAGCCCCACCCCAAGGCAATGTCAGGGGATGGTACCCCTGTGCTCACCCCAGCCTCTCTGAACAGCTGATTGGAGGGCCTGGAAAAGAGTTCACACGCTAGTCCCACCAAACAGCAGATTGGGGGGCTGGAAGAGCATTTACACCTTGGTTCACTGAACAGCGATCAGGGTCTAGAGGGGGGAGGGTCTAGAGAAGTGCATGCACCCTGACTCTGCTAAAAAGCTGATGGGGTTGGCCCAGAGATCTTTCCTAATCCAGCCCAAGTGTGCACACCAAACAACCGATGCCCACCCCCCCTCAAGGAAAGTCTCCATCATCAGCTGTGTGGCAGGTGATCTCAGACCAGGTGATGGCATGCCTCTGCCCCCCCCCCATCAGCTGTTCGGCAGCAGCTCTTGCTGAGCAGCAGGATTCTGGGAGTTGTCACATCTGGATAGCTCCTCAGGCTGACCTATGGCATGGGGGACCTGTGTCAGAAGCTTCCACATCAAGGTGATTGGGGAAGGGCTACACATGTGAACAGTCCTCTCTGCCAACCCAAGGAGTGGTGGCTGCAGTGGTTCACCCTGGAGCAGCCCAGGAAGGCACCTCGCCACCATCGTATCTGTTTTCATCCACAGGAATCATTCATACAGGAAATTGTGTGCGTGTACGTTGTTTTACAAAGTGCGATCCTAGACTTACACTGGTGCCAAACCTTCATTCTTAGCAAGAGACCCCATTGTGCAGTAGAATGATTGTCAGCAGCCTGCTACCTGCAATGTGAAAGCATGGAACACACCCCTTTGCTTGGGGCATTCTTATGGGCATTCAGACAACACTTAAGTACTGTCTACAAGGAGGGGCTTTTCTGGGTTTATGGGGGTTACTATGTATGTGCAAGCGAGAGTAGGCAATCTGTAATTGTTAGCGTATCCAGAAAAAGGACTCTGGGGCATTTTTAGAGATATGTTAAAGTTCCAGATGTTTCAGTCTTCTGGGTTTAGAAGTCCACAAGTAAGTTCCGGATTCATTTCTTTCTTTCTTACTTTCTTTCTTTCACACACACACACACACACACACACACACACGCACGCGCGCACGCACACACAGAGCCCTGAGGCAGTTTCTGAATGCATTCTTCACACAAACACTACCCTGAGGCAGCCTAAAGTAGCTGCAGGTGTAAACGTGACAGGCTGCCATGGAAACCAAGTGACCACAGCTGCCTGGAACAAAGCAGTTTACCAGGAGAATCTTTTACACACAAAAGTTCTGGAAGAAGTTTCATGTAGAAGTTCAAAGATCTGGATGTTTAAGATGTCCCCTCCGCGATAGCTGTGGCGGGGGTTTGGCGGCGCCCGCTTACCTTCCCTGGGAAGGAGGACGGGGAAAGGAGCGGCCGCGCGAACTGCGCAGGGAGAGGCCGTGGTTGCTACGCAACCAAATTGAAAGGCGCCCAGGACTCTCGCGAGAGAGGGATTTCCCGGGCGCCATCTTAGACTCCCTGCTCAACTGCTTCATTCGGCCGGGCGGTGAGCGGGGAGTGGGACACGCACCCACCCACCCATCCCTCTACAAGGCACCACTCCGAGTCTGACTGGCCGCAACTTAGGACCGGAAAGGAATTTTCCCTGAGCTAAAATTGGCACAACGGTGAGGGGTTTTTTGCCTTTCCCGGAGTGAAATGCCAAATCAAGAAAGAGGGTAAGGCTGCAAATTTGCTGGTGGTAGGCCGAAATGTCGCACTCTTGGCGGTAGCCTGATTTCAGGCCAAGGGTTAAAAGTTNATCCAGGAACATTATGGCCCTTTTTACACAGACACCCTAACACCCATAAAATGGGTGTTACATTTTATTATACATGTTGCAGGGCACCACTGCAGCCAATCACCATGGGACCTGTGCACACATGGTGTTGGTGAGTGTTTGCTCCCAGCCAACACCCATCTCCACCCACACCCACCCATGGCGCAACCGGCAGTGGCGTCTGTTGCTCCGTGGGTGGGTGTGGGTGAAGGTGGGTGTTGGCTGGGAGCAAACACTCACCAACACCCACCGAAAATGGCGTTTACACAGATGCCCTCACCCATCTCCACCCAGGGAAATGCTCCCCACCCACTGACCAACACCCATCTCCACCCAGACGAACTGGGTGGAGGCATCATGTGTGCACAGGGGCCATGGTGATTGGCTGCAGTGGTGCCTTGCAGCATGTATAATAAAATGTAACATCCATTTTATGGGTGTTAGTGTGTCTGTGTAAAAAGGGCTTATATCTACTGGATCTCCCTTGTCCACATGCTTATTTACACCCTCAAAGAATTCCAATAGATTAGTGAGGCATGACTTACCTTTGCTAAATCCATGTTGACTCTTCCCCATTAAGCCATGTTTATCAACATGCCCAGCAATTCTGTTCTTAATAATAGTTTCCACCATTTTGCCCAGCACAGACATCAAGCTTACTGGTCAGATATGCAGCCCAGCCTGAGGCCAGGCTACCCTGGCTGAAGCAGGCTAATGGTCTCCCTCACGTCTGTGTGGTGTCCTCCTAGCCCCACCCCAAGGCAATGTCAGGGGATGGTACCCCTGTGCTCACCCCAGCCTCTCTGAACAGCTGATTGGAGGGCCTGGAAAAGAGTTCACACGCTAGTCCCACCAAACAGCAGATTGGGGGGCTGGAAGAGCATTTACACCTTGGTTCACTGAACAGCGATCAGGGTCTAGAGGGGGGAGGGTCTAGAGAAGTGCATGCACCCTGACTCTGCTAAAAAGCTGATGGGGTTGGCCCAGAGATCTTTCCTAATCCAGCCCAAGTGTGCACACCAAACAACCGATGCCCACCCCCCCTCAAGGAAAGTCTCCATCATCAGCTGTGTGGCAGGTGATCTCAGACCAGGTGATGGCATGCCTCTGCCCCCCCCCCATCAGCTGTTCGGCAGCAGCTCTTGCTGAGCAGCAGGATTCTGGGAGTTGTCACATCTGGATAGCTCCTCAGTCTGACCTATGGCATGGGGGACCTGTGTCAGAAGCTTCCACATCAAGGTGATTGGGGAAGGGCTACACATGTGAACAGTCCTCTCTGCCAACCCAAGGAGTGGTGGCTGCAGTGGTTCACCCTGGAGCAGCCCAGGAAGGCACCTCGCCACCATCGTATCTGTTTTCATCCACAGGAATCATTCATACAGGAAATTGTGTGCGTGTACGTTGTTTTACAAAGTGCGATCCTAGACTTACACTGGTGCCAAACCTTCATTCTTAGCAAGAGACCCCATTGTGCAGTAGAATGATTGTCAGCAGCCTGCTACCTGCAATGTGAAAGCATGGAACACACCCCTTTGCTTGGGGCATTCTTATGGGCATTCAGACAACACTTAAGTACTGTCTACAAGGAGGGGCTTTTCTGGGTTTATGGGGGTTACTATGTATGTGCAAGCGAGAGTAGGCAATCTGTAATTGTTAGCGTATCCAGAAAAAGGACTCTGGGGCATTTTTAGAGATATGTTAAAGTTCCAGATGTTTCAGTCTTCTGGGTTTAGAAGTCCACAAGTAAGTTCCGGATTCATTTCTTTCTTTCTTACTTTCTTTCTTTCACACACACACACACACACACACACACACACGCACGCGCGCACGCACACACAGAGCCCTGAGGCAGTTTCTGAATGCATTCTTCACACAAACACTACCCTGAGGCAGCCTAAAGTAGCTGCAGGTGTAAACGTGACAGGCTGCCATGGAAACCAAGTGACCACAGCTGCCTGGAACAAAGCAGTTTACCAGGAGAATCTTTTACACACAAAAGTTCTGGAAGAAGTTTCATGTAGAAGTTCAAAGATCTGGATGTTTAAGATGTCCCCTCCGCGATAGCTGTGGCGGGGGTTTGGCGGCGCCCGCTTACCTTCCCTGGGAAGGAGGACGGGGAAAGGAGCGGCCGCGCGAACTGCGCAGGGAGAGGCCGTGGTTGCTACGCAACCAAATTGAAAGGCGCCCAGGACTCTCGCGAGAGAGGGATTTCCCGGGCGCCATCTTAGACTCCCTGCTCAACTGCTTCATTCGGCCGGGCGGTGAGCGGGGAGTGGGACACGCACCCACCCACCCATCCCTCTACAAGGCACCACTCCGAGTCTGACTGGCCGCAACTTAGGACCCGAAAGGAATTTTCCCTGAGCTGAAATTGGCACAATGGCGAGGGGTTTTTTCCCTTTCCCGGAGTGAAATGCCAAATCAAGAAAGAGGGTAAGGCTGCAAATTTGCTGGTGGTAGGCCGAAATGTCGCACTCTTGGCGGTAGCCTGATTTCAGGCCAAGGGTTAAAAGTTTAAAAGGTTAACATAGCATAGGGTAGCAACATCTCCTTAAGAGATGGGTATAGGCCATCCATAGCCGCTCAGTGCGGCCCACTGTATGGTCAGCCCAAGGGTGAGAGACGAGCGGCCGAACCTGCTGGGCGGACCATGTACCAAACAGGAGGTTACGGTGTCCTCATCCTTGTTGTTTAAACCCCCGCCTTGGTAGGCGAGAGGGGATAGGAGCGAACAACCCGCTCTGGCCCGGTGAAACCGGGATGGGGGCAGGGTGTAAGTTTAAGAAGTTTGTTAAGGTAGGGCACAGGAGGATTCCCCTCGGGCTTAACCCGAAGACGGCAAAGATGGGCAACAGGGCACAAGGACAGCGCCTGCTACAGTAAGGGAACCTCCTGCGGCGATGGTTAACAGTTAGGAAGAGATTGATAGGACCCCAGTTTAAAGGGGGAAGTGGGAGGGTCACCTCTTCCCCCTTTTTTATCGACTAACAATAAAGAGTACGGCCGTTCAAACCCATACAAGTGTCCGCGTCTTCCTTGGGAGGGGGTGCGGCGACAACTGGATAAGTGATTTAGACACACAGAAAGCTCTGGAAGTTACAGCAAACATCCAGGAGAAATGTGTGTCTAAAAACACCCAATGACACATAAGTGGGGTTTTAACGCCTCACTCTTTAATATAAATGAATTAGGGTGGTGGGCTAATTGCCCTAGGCAATTTGTGTCCAGTACATGAACTCAATAGCAGGTTCAAAAATAACTGTCAGGGGTCTGTCCTGGATGTGCTCTCCAATGCCAGGCCCAAATATTTGTAAAACAATGTCTCCCCTTTGTTCTGGGCCCGTTAGTTGTGACCGAAGGGAACAGTGTCCTTTATGGACGGGAGTAAGGAATCAGGTACCTGAAAGGTTGAGAACCGTGCCCGTCCTTAACCACCTGCCAGCGCTGCGACCCTAGTGTTTGCCATGCCCTGCTTTTTCACCAGCTGTCGCCTCCCCATCTCTTACACAGATGACTCCAATTAAACTTACATTATAACATGCTAACAGTACTGGGCCCCTGCAAAAGTGGAACAGTAACAGAGTACACTCAGAATCACCCTTTCCCATGTGAATGAGGATTCCAATCAGGCCAAATCTCAGACTTTCCAGCACCGTGAGGAAGGCGAAAACCAAAAATCCATTGGTCAAATCAGGATAATCTTAAAAATTCCTTCCTGGCCCCAAAAGTGTTAGAGGGAGGGAGGGTGCTGCTTCTTCAGCTCCCTGCCTTGGACAGAGGCGGGACCCTTGGCTCAATGGTTAGCCCCTCCCCTGTTGGGAGGCAGACCTAAAATCTCAAGTGACCATTTTCGCACCCTCTGCAGGGTTGCTAGGCAACCCTAGTTGCATCCTCTCTCTCTTCTCATTTGTTGACTACAATTATCATCAATTAGGTCTGCTGAGTGCTGGCCTTCTTGCCATGTCCCATCCCATAAGGGAACATGACAAGGAACGCACTCGCCACCATTGCTGGCAGGTGAAGAGTAATAATGCAGTTTGCTGCAAATAAAGATATAGCACCCAGTTAAGTGTAATGCAGCACTTTGGAATGCAACTTATGTTTATGTAGCCCCCAATGTGCACCTGGACAAATAAAACTGTGTGCTGCGTCTGGGTGAGCTAATGAATAATCTTTAATGGTAGAACCAGCATCACACCACTTGACAAAGAACTGTAAAATGATATCACTACAAAGCGAATAGGTAACATGATGGGCATGATCATTCCTGTGTTCAGTCCTCATTCTTTGACCTTATCAAGCTTTTGACTGCTTGTGTGGGCATCAAATCTTAAGCTCAAGATTAAACTGAAATGCAATGGGTTAGTAAGCCAACAGATGACTTTATCTGAAAACATGCATCCGACATTCAAGGAGAGGATGTGAAAGTTAACAGCAGGGAACTGGATTAAGGCCAATCTTATGTACAGTATATATAAGAAAAAACCCAGTGCCAAGCAGCTTTTTGCTTCTCCTGCCAGCTGTGTTGGTGTGCTTGCAGACATATGCATCCGCAACAAGTTCCGACTGTTAAGGAACAAATATTGGCCCAGTCTATGCTGACAGTTGGGGCATAAGGAAAAATAAGGCCCCTTGTGCCCCTGCTTGGTCTCCTGGTATTTCTGCTGCAGATATACTGGGAAAATGAGCATCTGTGCTTCTCCCACCACATCCCATACAGAGGTATGGGGAGTTACTAGAAAGGGTTGGTCACTGAACCCCGGTTCAAGTCCATTATCTCCTATGGGCCAGTCTCCCAGCACATGTCTGCCCCAGGCAGGGCGTGGAACCTATTTGTATGGTTTGCCCCTGAAGACTTATGGAACTGGATCGGTTCTGGAATGCTCTGGGGGATATACCTTCCGACCTTGATGGCCAATCGCTTGATGACCTCATTGCTCTTTGGAACACTGTATTGGCCGAGGTCATTGACCAAATGACTGCCAGGTGTCCTCTCCCTGAGCATAGGTGATACAGGGTCCCATGGTTCACAGAAGACCTGCGTTGGCTGAAGCAGAAGGGGAGATGGTTAGAATGACGCTGGCGCCGTACACACACTGAAGTGGACCAATTACAGCTTAGAGTTGTGTTAAAAGCCTATGCCATGGCTATGCGGGCAGCAAAGTGGAGTTTCTTTCCTACCATCATATCATCTGCAAAGTCACATCCAGTGGAGCTTTTCCAGGTGTTGAAGGGGCTGGTCAGTCTGGCCTCTCTCAGCCTAAAACTAGAATCTTCCAGTGCCCGCTGTGACATATTTATCAACTATTTTGTGGATAAATTCACTTGTATCCACCACAATTTAAACGCCGCACTTAATGCAGTGGATATACCTGATGTTATGAATACTCCATCTGGTCAGGTTTTGTGGGATCAGTTTCAGTAGGTATCGTCCACTGATGCGGTAGAGATGCTGGGAACTGTGAAAGCCACAACTTGTGAACTTGATCCAGCTGGCTTTCACCAGCCAGGATGGGCAAGGAAGACACTGGGGCCGTTGCTGGTGGGGGTTGTCAATGCTTTCTTTATGGAGGACAGGGCTCTGGGGTGCCCCTCCTTAAGAAACCATCTCTTGACATTGACATCCTTGCCAGTTACTGGCCAGTCTCTAAACTTCCCTTTTTAGGGAAGGTTATTGAGCAGGCAGTGGCCCAACAGCTCCAGGGGCCATCTGGACTGCATCAGATTCTTTGATCCCTCGCAGTCTGACTTTCATCTGGGCTGTGGCACTGACACTGCACTTGTGGCCTTGGTCAACAACATGTGCCAGGAGATTGGCCAAGGTCGGTCCACACTTTGATTTTGTTTAATATTTCAGCAGCTTTTGACACGGTTGGTCATGAGATGTTGGTGACTCGTCTGCGGGACCATGCCGGGGTAGGTGGGATGGTTCTTGAATGGTTCTGCTCATTCCTGACCAGGAGAACTCAGCATGTGGTATTGAGGGACTGTACATCGTCCCCCCGGGACCTCAAATGTGGAGTTCCTCAGGGATCTGTTCTGTCCCCTCTCCTGTTCAATGTGTACATGCAGCCTTTGGGTGTGATTGTGAGATGGTATGAAGTTCGGTGTCACCAGGACGCTGATGACACCCAGCTATACCTCTCATTTGCATTCACCCCAGGCACGGCAGTCTTTGTGTTTACCGAGTGTCTGGTTGCGGTGGGGGATTGGATGAAGACAAGCTGTCTAAAACTGAATTCTGACAAGACAGAGGTGATGGTTTTGGGCAAGGGAATGGAGGCCCCCCATCATTGATGGGGTGTGTCTCTCTCTGGTCCCTCAGGTTTGGAGTCTGGGAGTACTCCTCGATCCACAGCTCTGCCTGGATGCCTAGGTGGCAGCTGTGGCAAGGAGTGCATTTAATAAATTACATCTGGTCCAACGTCTTTGGCCATATATCTCAGGCTCTGATCTTCCCACCATCATCCATGCATTCATCATTTTGAGATTGGGCTACTGCAACACACTCTATGTTGGGCTACCCTTGGTGATGACCAGGATGCTGCAGCTGGTGCAGAATGCAATGGCTCATCTCCTTGTAGGGACAGGCCACCAGAGCACGTAACACCAGTGTTCCATTTACTGCAGTGGTTGCCTATAATCTTCTGGGCCCGATTCAAGGTGTTGGTTACCTTTAAAGCCCTACATGGTCTGTGCCTCACTTACCTGTGGGATCGCCTCATCCCTCGTGTCCTAGATTGGCCCCTGAAGATGGCCAGGAGCACCCTCTTGGAGGTCCCATGGGTTTCACAGGTGGCGGCACTCGAGAGGGCATTCTCGGTGCCCATGCCACGGAACTCCCTCCCAGTGGAGAATCATCTCTCTCCAGATCTCCCCTCGTTCCATAGACAATGAAAAACCTGGTTGTTTCCCCAGGCATTTGGTGAGGGGGGACAGGTAGTGGGTGGGTGCGGGGGTTCTTTTTCTTTTTGGGTAAGTGGTTATTTATTTTTCCAGGCCCAGCTGTTCTGTGATTTTAACTGAGATTTTAGTAGATTATATTGTAATTATATTTTTGTACTTTATATGGTTGTCTTTTTTATTTTGTTTGTTCATTGCCCTGAGCTGCCATTGGGCAGGAGGGGGAAGTATATAAATGTTGATATAAATAAATAAATAAATAAGTAAGTCTCACCTTATCCAGAAACTCACTGGGTGACCTTGAGCCAGTTACAATATTCTCTCAGCCTAACCTACCTCAGAGGGTTGTTGTGAGGATTAAAAGTTGTTTTATATGTAAAGTGCTCCGGTGCCATGGTGGGGGGTGGGGGGGTATATAAAACTAAAGATTATTATTATTATTGAGGGAAGTCTTGTGCTTTGTGCTTCTCCCGCCAGTTAAGCTGGAATTTGGGAGGCAGATACTCAAGAACAAGAGCACAGTTTTGCCCGGGAGGGACTGGCAGTAGCAGAGCAGTAACAGCAAGGTGGGGATGAGGGCCCCGGAGTAAGAGGAAGGAGGGATGCGAAGCAGAGGGCACTTTGGGTGGAAGGATCTCCCTCATTATGTTGTTGCTGCTCCTGTCCCAAAGCAGAGCAGAAGTCTGGCAGCAGCAGAAAAGAGGCGTATGCAGGGCCAGAATATGGGATCCATCTCTGTCCCTGTCAGTGCTTGGGAAATGGAAGCCTGGGTAGGGGACATCGTGGGCCAGTATCTGGGGCAGTCCCTACTCCACCTAAAGGAAATCATCATTGTGCATCTGCTACCATTACTATTACTTATCATTTAGATAGCATACTCAGTGTTGAGTATTTTACAATCCTTTTTTTAGTTTCTCTTAACCAACAGCGGAGGTAGGTCATTCCTAGTTTGAACAGAGGATCCAAAAGCCAGCAAAAATTTAAATCCTGGTTCTCCCAGGTTTAAGTCCAGTCCAAACACCACCTTTGCTACTAGGCTACACTGGTTCGCAGTACACGTTGCTCAACAGAGCGTATCTTTTCTATATTCCATCAGTTGACATTTCTCACAGTGACTGGTACTGGAATAGTTAAATAAATCTAAGGGGAAAGCACAGGGTATTGGAAGAGTGCTGCAAAAAAGACAAGTAAAGGCCAGAATGTGGTGATACGAATCAACAGTTGTGACACAAGTTCAAACCTGGCTCCCTTCCTCCTTTGAATAGTTGCAAGTCATGTCTCAAAAATTCACAGTATAAATCCATTTTTACCTTCTGAGTCTGAGACAAGCATGTCAGATTAAAGGAGCTGTAGTTCACACCCTTTCCCCTGTTCTTACAGGGTCCCCCCCTCCTCCATTTCAATGTCTGGTAACAAATTGGTGAACTCATTGCTAAGGCTCAGTATAAAACCTTTCAATGTATTTTCAAGTTATTTTGATGATATTAAGACCATGGTGAATGAATAATGCAATGGTATGTCTGGTTTTTGTCTTTTCTTAAGGCTCTTTTTTCCTTTTAAAGCCACACACAGGTTTTCAAAATCTGAGGAAGACTTTTATGTATTTATTTATTTATTATTTATTTATTCAATATTCTTCTATTCCTCCCCCTCCTGCTCACAGAGCAGCTTGGGGCAGCTCACATTTAACTCAGAATAGATCTTTACGAAAGAAATCTGTGTCTATTAATGTTTAAATTACGTGCATTAAGCTTTTTTCTTCTTTGACTGTGGGTTTGAAATAATTCATTTTTCCTCTCAGTAAAAGGCAAGATTTTTTTTTTGTCAAACACATTTACACATTAACGTATTAAACTTTATTAATTATTATTATTATTGAAATTACAACAATCCTTTTATTATGTGCAGTCACATGGCCAATACAGCCATACATATAAAACATATATCATATAAGAATATCATATCTTACATTACGTGTATCCCCTACCCCGAATCCCAAGTCAAGTTACATGCGGGGGGGAGCAATTTTAGATGCATGGCAGCACATCTCTCAGTAAAGATGGCCACCTGTTTAGTCCAGTGGGAATCCCGGTCACCGAGGAGGAACACAAGCTGTCTGCTTATCGTCCAGCCCTCCCCCGTACCTATGCCCGACCAAAGCCCAGGGCGAAGATGGTCATACAGGGGGCACCGCAAGAGGTAATGGTCAAGGTCCTCTATTTCTTTCCCACATGGGCATCTACTGTCCTCCAGCGGAGTCCCCTGAAATCTCCCTAAGAGGACAGCTGTTTTTACCGTATGTAGCCTGAGAGTGCTGAATCTGTATTTCAGGCCAGGATCCATATGGGAATATAAATACAAAGCTCCTGTCCAGGGGGGCATAATATATTTATAGAATGGTGCCAGACTAGACATGGAGGTCGCAGCCCTAAATGGTTGTCTATCCATGTCCAAAAAGAGTGACTTTACTAGCCCTATGACTTGCCTATTAGTGGCATTGTGGAAAAATGGTTCAGAGAAGCCCAGTCATGCCAACCGGCTAAGCACCCCCAAAAACTAGGGGTCACGCCCCACTTCCTCTGTGGCTTTTTTGACCCAGATGCGCTCAAGAAGAGAACCCTCTGGTGCATCACACAATTTAGCCCAGAATACCAGAGTCATTAAGGAGGGGCAGCCTATCTCCTTCAATACAATGGGCATGCTTGTAGACTGAGGGCATCATTATTATTATTATTAGCAAACATTTATATAGCACAAGCAATGTACCTGGCGTTTTACAAAGTAATTGAATAGACGCGGTCCCTGTCCTAGGGCTTACAGTCTGAGAGACGGGTGTGTGTGTGTGTGTGTGTGTGTGTGTGTGTGAGAG
>QEPC01008785.1:686534-702199 GCA_003113815.1 Sphenodon punctatus
AACAGAGTCGATGTAGGGTTTAAAAGAAAGGGGTGATTCAAAGATGAAGCCTAAGCTATGGGCTTGGGGATGGGAAGGATGGTGACCCCATCGATGAGAATCGACAGGGAAGAGGGAGAGGAAGGATGAAGGGGGAAGATAAGGAGTTCAGTTTTAGCCATGTTGAGTTTGAGTTGACGTTGAGCCATCCAGGTAGAGATGTCAGAGATACAGGTGGTGAGGTGAGCTTGAACAGATGGACAGAGAGAGGGAGTAGAGAGATAGAGTTGAATGTCATCAGCATAGAGGTGATATTGGAAGCCATGGGAGGCAATGAGTTTGCCTAGGAACAGGGTATAGATAGAAAAGAGGAGAGGGCCAAGGACAGAGCCTTGGGGAACACCAACCAAGAGTGGAAGAGAGGAGGAAGTGGAGTTGGCAAGTGACACACTGAAGGTACGGTTAGAGAGGTAGGAGGAGAACCAGTCGAGGACGGAGCCATGGAAGCCAAGTGAGCGAAGTGAATCCAGCAAGAGTGAGTGGTCAACAGTATCAAAGGCAGCAGAGAGGTCAAGGAGGACAAGAATGGAATAGAGGCAATTAGATTTAGCCACAAGAAGATCATTGGTGAGCTTAGTGAGAGCAGTTTCAGTAGAGTGAAGGGAGGAGTTGACGGAGAGGAAGTCTAGGCAGCGGGAGTAGAAAACACATTCAAGAAACTTGGAGGCAAAAGGAAGGCATGAGAAGGGTTGGAGGAGGAGAGCAGGGTGGAGATTTCCTCAAGGGAGGTGGGAGGGAAGGAGGACAGGAGAGAAGGAGAGGGAGGAGGGAGAGGGGAGGGAGTAGGAAGAGGAGAGGAGTGGGAAGCGATGTCTAGGTGGATCTTGTCTATCTTGGAGGTGAAGAAGGAAGCAAGATCCTGAGCAGAAAGGAAAGATGACAGGGGGGCTTGAGGAGGGAGTCAAAGGTGGAGAACAGGCGGCAAGGGTCCAGAGAACAGGACTCAATGTGGGAGGTGTAGTAATTCTGTCTAGTGAGGGAGACAGCAGAAGTAAGGGAGGAGAGACAGAATTTGAAATGAAGGAAGTGAGCATGAGAGTGGGATTTGCACCAAAGGCGTTCAGCAGCACGGGTGCAGGAGTGGAGGTGATGGATACTGGGGGTGAGCCAAGGGAGTCAAAGGTGGTAGAGAGAGAAGCATTGCAAGCAGATATAGCAGTCAGGGAAGGAGGAGGAGAAGACTAAGGGGAGTAGGGGGGGGGAGAGAGAGGAGGCAGAGTCCAGGGGGTTTGCCTGGACTTTGTCGTTAGCATGGGTGGGGGAGTTGGTCCAAAGTTGGAGGTTGAAGGAGATACGCTAGTGAGAGGAAGCGAGAGATGGGAGGGCTGGGAAGGGACATCAACGTGAATGTTGAAGTCACCGAGGATGAGAGTGAATTATTTAAACGGAATTATTTGTTTTGTGCATTTCATCTCTTTCTAGCTTTGTCTTCAAAATCATTTTCAATGTCAGTTTTGCAGCCAAAGTGAGTTGACAACATTGGCCCCGACCCAAGGGCCACATGTGTGTGAGGAACAAAGCTACAGCTGTGCTTCTGCACACAGTGCGCATTTGCAAGGGGCCCCCAGGAAAGACCCCTTCCTCTCAAAGCTGCAACAGCCACTGCAGTTCCACCTCTCCCCTCCTTGTGGCAGCAGCACAGGAGGCAGGGCATTTTCCTGGGGGTACCCTGCATGCACACATGGGTGCATACCCTGCATGCACCCTGCATTAATTATTAGACCCAGCCACTAGAGGAAACTATACTTTTTATTGACCTGGATATTTGGATATTCCAGGAACTATTGATTTTAAAGTGATTGTTTAGTTGAGCCCTGCCAATCTGTTATTCATCTTTCCCTTTCATAGATTATTGCATATTTAACTCTCAGATAATTAGTGTACCTGATGTGGGCATAGATTTATAAGATTGTGGCCCTGATCCAAGGTCCACTGCATGCGGGCGGACCAAAACTACAGTTGTGTACACGCACACAGTCCCCCACAGCAGCCACCTCAGCCCCATCTAGCCATTATTAGAGGGACCCAAGCTAGGTCTAATACTGTTAATTCAAATACATTCTTGGTTACTAAGTAGAGGGTAACAGTCTTTGCTAACAACTACATCATTTGCATGGCTGGATATCTAGATGGCAATGCCATAAATGCTGAAACGTGGATGTGTGACTGTCTAGTTATTTGTCACATCAGAAATATGGAGTCACTCTAGCACCATTGAAATGAATTGCCATGATAATAGTTTTCTCCCCCTAAAAAACTGCAATGCACTTGTGCAATAGGGTAAATGGGTTCATGGAAAATACAAGGTATCATTTTTTGTTACATAGTAGTTATATTGCAAATGGTACATTGAAAGTATTAAGTGTCAACAGGGATGCATTCCCTATCAAATTATCTTTCATTTTATGGAAGACAGATTTCCCCTAAGTCTGTATAAAACATTTACAATGTCTTTTGCCATTTCTTTGTGTACTACTGCATTTGGAAAAGGTGCAAGTGACAAGTGAATAGAGAGTTATAAATAAAAGATTACGGGCTTTATTGTAACTTTATAAGTCCTCTCTCTCTCTTTCTCTCTCTCTCTCTCTGCGTGGGTGACAACATGCCACCACTGGCAACTCCTAGAGGCATTTCTTCCCTCAGTAGTCAGGGAGAATTACCTCTGGAGTTGCTGACTTATTACTCCTGAGAATTGGCTCTTACACCTTTTATTCTTTTGATGTGAAGTATTCATTTGCCTCTTCTCTGTCAGTATCAGAGCTTCCCACTCTAAAAAAGCAGCCAAAGATGTCTCGTTCTGGGCCTCCTGAAAACTCTACAGTCAAACATGTCACACTCTTCCTAAAGGGACACGTCCCTCTCAACAAAGTAGAAATAGCAGCAAAAAGTATAAACTTAAATCACATACAGATTTTGACTGTTAAATTCAGTGACCTTTTTTTCAACTTTAGGGTACGTCTATCAGAATTTCTAGAAGTCTTGCAAACAAATGCAAAGAAAGGACTCCTGTGCCTTGTGCACATGTATGAGCAGAACTAAAATCTGTCCCTATTTGCCTTACAATCACTAACACCATATTGCAACCAAACATTTGACAGTGGCTTTATATAAAAGGAAACTTCATCCCACACCTGAAAAGGGGTGGAATGCAGCATTCAGCCTGGAGTCTGAGCAGGTGCTTTGCCAAGGGGTGGGGTGGGGATGGGGGGGAGTATAGAAGGGACACTGCCACCCACCCTTGACCTTTTTTGCCTCCCCTCTAAAAATCTTTGAATGGTTAAATACTTGTTAGATTAAACAATTGCACACATATCTTATTGTTCTTATTTAAGAAAAAAATATGTCTTTGTGGCTTGGCTAAGAATGCATTTTAACCAAGTACAGGAACTTTTGAAGGCAACCACAATTGCTGATTGCAATCACAGGCAGTCTGTCCCAGTTGTGCCAATTTCCTAGCTATGGGTCTCAGTCTGGGTCAGCAACTTAACCAGACTTTCAAAGCGATGCATAAGTTATGTTTTGAAATAAATATGGATGTATTAATTTTATCATGGAATCTCTTTGATATCCTTGTTTCCAATAAGTTCTGAAAAAAGCAAAAATCTCCTGCCCTTTGGCAGTCCACACTAGCTTCTGATCACATGGCCTAATCTGAAACCTGGTGAAGATGCCTATTGATTCCCATGAGCGTTGCTACTAGTTCATATCAAATTAGGAAAAAATTGTTAATGATGAAGATTAAGGCTGCTTGCCCACATTACCTTGAGCGGTGATTGTCCTGGCAGCAAGTCTCCCACCTGGAAATCTTATCTTTAACTCTGCACATGGGGTTAAAAGCATAATCAGCCACATCCTGCAGCTTTATTTCTTATGAATGAGCCCTGTCATTCATAAGAAACAAAGGGTGAAAGCAGACATGACGCTAACCACCCTTGGTGGTCATTTATGCATGTTTCAGGGAATATTTTCAGACATTACGCTGGCCCGATTCATCACAGTGAATCCCCGGTGGGGGTGAATGAAACAACCACCCCCCGTGGCCAAAAGAAGCCCCAAACAGACGTGCCGCCTGATCCCCACGAAGAATCGGGGAGGGGGCAGGGCCGCGCGGTGCAACGTACGGCCGCATGCCCCCCCCCATGTTCCCCCCGCACCCCGCCCTCTGGGGAGATGGGCGGGCGCCGCGGCCAATGCGGCCTCAGCGCTCACCTGATTTGACCATGACCTGGAATTCCGCTGGGGATTCCAGGCCGTGGTTGCTGGCCAGACCTTACTTTTTGTTGGTTCCCACCGGGAATCTCTTTGACCACGCTTGCGGTGATTGTCCGGCGGGGAGCCCCGGAAGCGTGGTTGAAATTGACCCCATGTGGGAATTGACCGTGGTGAACATCTGGCGGCCGCCGAAAAGACATTCAGGGTGCTTTGGCCCTGCCGCGGGATTGACCGTGGTTCACTGTGGTTGAGCGTGATCTTGTAACGTCTGAAAATACCCAATACAGTCCTGCAACATGCATAAATAACCACCAAGGGTGGTTAAAGGGTGGTTAGCATCATGTCTGTTTTCACCCAAAGCCACAGGGCATGGCTGATGACACTTAACCCCATGCCCATGGGCAGAGTTAAATGTAAGATTTCCAGCTGGGAGATTTGCCACTGGGAGAATCACCGCTCAAGGTAATGTGGACAACCAGCCCAAGACCTTAAGGTGGCATCCAGATTTTTTATTATTGACACTGCATGGCATCTTACTAATTTTTGCAAACATGTATCAATAGCCTTTATATGTTTTCACTATAATATTTAACAGAGGTTACTATCATGCATTCCTTAAGACAGATTTCCACACCTTTTGACTGTGAAACTCTATAAGAGACGTAGGCCATTTTTACATGGATGCCCTGCACCCCCACTTGCTGTTCAGGCGGCTGTGCATGGGGTGGGGGATGGGTGTCTGCTCGGTGTTCGCCTGTGTGAACACCGAGTGGGATGGGTGTGTGTGTGTACTCCTGTGCAACACCCACCTCCACCCATGGAGCCCTCCTGAAAGCTGGAAGCTCTGTGGGTGGAGGTGTTTACACGGACACACACACACCTACACCCACTGCGGCAAGACACCCATCCCCCCCCAATCCATATAAAAAGGCCCTTACATACAATCCCATGACCCCACACAGAAATGAAAATGTGAAAAGTATCAGTCAAATACCATTTATTTATTTATTTTTTTACTGTGACCCTATCTGCCTGGTGTGATTTGAGGTCCCACCTTACAGGTTGTCAATGTCTGCCTTATGATCCAGTGGGACTATTGTGAGAATGAAGATGAATCAAAATAAATGCCAGAGAACTAGCTGTGGAAACATGAATATTTTATAACTCTATATTTTATCCATGAACAAACAGCTACACGTGTACTTGGCATCCTTCCACATTGTTGCATCACATGAAGGTACTATGCCTCTAGGAAGAACATGCTGCACGATTAGCAAATGGAAATTTCAGTGACACAGCTTTGGTTGCAGAACTCTGCTTCCTCATTAGAAGTATATGATTGGTAAGAACAGTGAGCAATATGACAAGATGTGTTAGCATATTTTGTCAGGCCCCAGCCCAACAAGATATTGCTCCTTAAAGTTGAACAAATGTGCCTTTGCTTTTTTTTTTTTTTTAAAAAGGTTGTGGTGTGGTTCTGGCTGCTTTACACGAGCAGGTCGCAATTGCGGGACCCGCTCGTGTGATTTTTCAAAATCCTGCAAGGCGGGATTAGACATGACAATGGTCGCAATCACATGCATTCAAGGCAGTCATGCGTTATTTGCCTACCATGAACTAAATACCTCGATGTGTGAGGTATTTAGTTCACTGTCGACAAACAATGTGCGACCGTCCTGAATGTGCGTGATCATGTCCATCATCACCTGTAATGATTTTGAAAAATTGCGCGACTGCGACCCACTCGTATAAAAGCAGCCTCTGAGATGCCAGAATCTTATAAGACTCTGCCAGTCTTTGACAGCTAATTTAAGAAACCCAAACATACATGGAATCCTCAGTATATGGAAATATATTGAGATGGTGCTCTGAACCTACTCTGACAGAGCGCACAGGTATTTGGGTGTTTTTAAAATGAGCAAGGCTGGGTAGTAGTGGGTAGTCCATGGCTGCTGAGTGGCACTACTGCCAGGGATTCTAACAGGCAGCTCCCAGCGTGGCTACTGTGGCAGCCTCCTCACACTTTCTCTTCCATGAAGCGGGAAGCATGCCAGACTGGCCCCTGTAATTGACATGTCCCAGCGTGAGCTCTGGGGAACCTGGACTTCCCAGTGCTCACGGCCAGTTGCTAGGACTTTCAAAGGCCGCCCACAGTGCCTGCGAGCAGCAGAACTGTCTGCAGGCATGGGTAGATGCCTTGGTTCAGATGGGGAGGGGATGCTTGAGCGCCCGTTGCCACACACTTTTAGCTTGCCCCACACGGCGCACTCCGCGTTTCTTGGCAGTGCACCGTGAGTGGTCATGAATGGGTGCTGCATGGCTCATGGGAGTATGCACTGCATTCCCCCTGCACCACCTCCAGATGGGCGGTCAGATGAGTGGTTCTTGAGTGGCTATGCATGGTAGCATCTCATTTAAAAAGACTCTTTGTGTGTTTGGGGTATTTGTCCAAATACAGTCACAGAAAGAAACTAAATTTTTAGAAGAAACTTTTGTATAGGAAGCCGCTATATTTTAGTTTGTTACCAATGTGATAGCATTGGTCTGGTGTACTAACAAGTTGATTTAGTGAAAAGCCCCATGGTTACAGAACCAAAATATATATTCTAAAAATTCAAGCAGCACAGAAAACATTCTTGATAAACAACAACAATAAACCTTTTAAAGCTTCTCCTCCTTTCCTCTCTTTTTATTCTAGATTAAAATATATCCTAAAAAAGTTGATCGCTCTTTTTGCCGTAATAATTTTAAATTTTAATTATATTGAGTCCTATATATGGAGTACTAATTCACAAAATTTTGTTGGGCCAAAAATGATTTCACAACAAAATAACAAAACCCATTTGAACTAAAGGTTCAGTCCTGCTTCTAGTAATGTCACTGGCTCCAGTTCATATTCTGACAGTGTTGCTGTTACTGCAAGTATCTTACTCCAGAGGTGGTCCCATTGAATTTAATAGGATCACTCATGGAATAATGGAGTGATGCAGCAGTGGAATAAAGTACTAATCAATGAGAATTAGCAATAGGGTCTTAGTTTCTACAAACAGCTTTAAAGTAGACACAATTCTTTTCTAACTAATCAGATTTCCTTACAAACTGCCTAGTATCCCATTGTGCTGCAGATTTTCTGTGTGTGGCTTTAATTATTGTAAGCTGTAGAGGGACTTTGCAGATGTGCACCAGTGTTGGCTGCGTGCATACAAGTGCATGTATTTCTACGAGGGTTCGCCAAGTTTACTCTCCCCATACATTTCAGAAGTGTGCCTATTATCTACCAGGATATTCAAGCAAGTCTTCCTTCCTCAGCAACATTAAAATGAAATGTCATTCTACACTCATGATAGCATTGGACATGGAGCATTCTGATAAACAGCTGGCATATCCCTGGACTGCACATCTGGTAGGTGGGAATGAAATTCATTAGAATAAATCTTCCATAAATAACATGCCAAAGCTTAGATAGAACAAGTGCTTATGCCTGATGGCAGTCATTTATTCTTTGCCAGTTCAAATGTACTTCCTTCCAGGGCTGGATTATATCCACGCTGGCACTTGAAATGCTGAGAGAGCGCTCACTAAATTTTGGAGAACGATGAAATGATAGGCCAGACCCTCAGCTACTGCAAAATCAGGAGATTGGGACGAATATGTGACATGACAGCCATTGCTCAGAGTAACAAAAAAACAGCTATATATTCCGACTGCTGCCACCATGTGAGCCATGAACATAAAAACATAATAATGGCTGTACTGGAGAAGGGCAAGAAACATTGCAATCTATTTCAGAGCCACACTTCTGAACTGCTGCTCTTGACAAGAGAAGCCCCTAAAAACAGGCCAAACAACCAAACATTCCTGATGGAAAAGCCAAACAGACCACTGAGGCAGGATCCATGAGGTTCTATCAACGATAATCCCACATGTTAATAGGTGGAAGTTATATTGCTACTCTGTGTCCTTCATCCCAGACACTGGAAAGTGGTTGGTATTTACCCCTTGATAAGACATGCAAGGGAATGATCATCACTAAGGCTATTTGCAGATATTATTAAGGTGTTCCAACGAAGTGCTGACAAGACAGTGTGTTTAAAAGAAACCATGACACGAGTGAAGGACGGCTATACAATAAATGTTAAAACGTTACATGCTATTTGTTCCTAAGGCAAAGTGGTACTTAATATACCCAGTAACCAAAGGGAATCATAAATATTCAGTTACGTCTGGGTCTGTGTGCCACATTTGCCATACTGCCATGTAATCTTATGATCTCATGCATACAAAGGTTTTTAGTTTCAGGCATTAGTAAATCCCCATTAAAATTGCTCCAGCAATAACAAAGGTTAATAGTATTCAATAGTTCGCTCCCAATGGTGTTATAAGGAGAATGCATTAAAGGGCATACAAAATATGGGGAAGTCACTGATAGAATATTCACAACAAAACCATAAGAGAATTACATTGTCTTTAACAAAATACTGAAAAATTATTTCAGATTACGGACAAGGAGGCCGATCCCAAGCCCCACGGATCCCATGTGCAGCCATGTACGCGCACAAACCACAAAGATCTCGATTGCGGGCACATTGTGTCCTGCAGAAACTGTGTGCATGCATGTGCGATACCTGGGGCTTGGGATCAGCCCTAATGGATGTTTTAAAATACACCTGGGCTGGCCACTCCCTGGTCTGATATGGCTGTGGTTGGTTTAGATGGAGGCAGCTGCTGCCGCAGCCCATAGATAAGAGTGTGGGTGGATTGCCAGGTACTCTAGACAACCACCTGCAGCTCTATGCCATTGCTAGGGCAACCCCTGGCCTGAAGTGGAGCTGCAGCAGCCTGTCTGAGTGGATGGACTGCTGCTCCACCCCTGACTGATGTTCTGGGTTTGGGCAGACCACTCTGCTTATGGAGAGTTCCAGGATGTTTTTGGAGCAATGTAAGCAGAGCAGGCGGTGGTCCACCCCACCGCCACGTGGCCCACCGTTACATAAAATGGCCAACTAGGGGTGTGGTGGAATAGGAGCAGAGCACGTGTCCATCTAAAGACAGCCAAAGAGTGACAGGGGGTAAAATACAAGTGACACTAGGCTGCTGCGTTCCAGGCTGACTTGGGACAGGCAGCCTTGGTGGACAGGACAGTGTGTATGTCAGGCTGGAGAGCAAAATAAAATGTGTCCAGCCAGACCAACATCTGCACAGCCTGGGGGCAAGGAGAATGGGGAATGTGGGGCCGGCTTTCCCTGTCCTCGTGCTGCGCCCAGAGCCACCCCTCACCATCACAGGCAGGCATAGCATCCAATGACAGCCAGCAATGGCTGCCTGTCATGGTGCCACCTGCTCATGCCAGCAGATCGGCCTGGAAACAAACATGCAGCTCTGAGGCAGCCCACTTTGGCCCGATCTGGGCAGATACTAGTCCAGGCTGTGATCCCAGAGGTCTCTGGGATCAAAGTCTGGCCTATCCGTGACCATGACCTTGGATACCCTGGGTCAAGTATCTGGTGGCACCTGCACACACATGCAGGCGGGGTCTGTTCAGCATAATGAAGTGATCCATTTCCTGCTATTTACTCCCAGCAGACAGAGGTTATGTCCCCAAATAACCTTTATTGCTCTTTTAAAGTGAGTGATAACTTTTTTCCTCCCAATATATCCCCCCTCCCCTTCTTGATCCATTTAGGAAGGGTACCTGGACAGGAAGCGAATGTGCCACCTTTTAAAACCCATAATTGCAGGTAATTTCTGTTGATTTTTATAAAGGCATGCATGCCTTGCTTATTCTACCCCTGAATTAAGCAGGGGGGGAGGGGGGGGAAAGAGTCTAGGAAGGTACAGCCCAACAACAATTGTTATTGCATCCCCCACTAAATGGTACTCTCAACACTTCACAGCATAAAAAAAATGATAAAATATAAAATCCATTTAAAAGAGGAAGGTAAAGGGAGAGAAAAACACAAATGGGGCAGAAGAAATGCCAGACCTTTTTTTCCCTTGGAGGGTTCTCAGAGATCTGAGGAGGGATAGTCTCCTTTCTCCCTGTTATTTAGAGGTCATTTAACATTCTGAAATTGAGAGGATAGAATGAGGCTCTCCTTTGGGGGCTGCCAATTATATCTCCATGAAGATATTAGTGGTCTTTGATACGGGTGGTCATGAGAGGAAAAGTTCAGGATTGGAGTTTAATGAGAAATGTTTCTTGCTTCCACTAACTTGCACACGGACGCATTGTTTAAATTAAAACTGAGCCTGCTAACATAGTAGAGAGATGGAAAGCAGTAGGATAGGTATGGATGCCAAAACTCTTATCTGGAGTTTGGCAAGCAAGCACAAAGTGAATATAATGACCATGTGTAAAAAGGAAACAAAAGTCCACTGATTATCCAGCACAAAAAACTCAAGTGGGAGTTGCAGGCAGTTGAGTATATGTTTCAAACTGGTGGGGTGGGGACATGCACAGAGGGGGATGAATCAGCAGTCCTTAACCCCCAAACCCTGGCCTCCGCTGCTCTGCCCCTTCCCTAAAACAAAAGGGGGGGGAGGGGGAAAGTATTTTTTTTAAAATTACATCATTCACAAGTATTTACAAGCCTAGTTTGAACTAGGGCTGATACTTGGTCCATGGGATTACTCAGTTTTTGCCAAGTATCCTGGCACATGACTTGGTTTTGCTGAGCAACCACTCTATTAAAGGATGCAGGAAGGGGGCCTGAAAGAGGGGCCAGAGGGCTTCAGGGAAAGGAGGATAGGGGGTAAACTCAATGGAAAGTGGGAGGGAACCAGAAGCCAGACATGCCATGGAGTGGAGCGGCTGTTCCGCTCCACAGTCTCTGGGAGCATGCTGCCAAAATGTAGTCCAACATGCTCCCAGAAAGCCAGCCATGGCTGCTGTTCTTAATGCTCTCTGGGAACATGCTGGCTGGACTACATTTCCCAGCATGCTCCCAGATAGCATTAGAGAACATGCTCCTAGGGACTTGCATTAGAACAGTGGCTCCATCCACTCCCCACTTCACATTGATACAGGCTCCCTCCGCTTTCTAGTGAGCTTGCTGCCCACTGGCAAGGGGCAGGGAATTGGGGGGCAGCAAACTCATCAGAAAGCAGAGGGAGCTGGTGTGCTGCTGTGGAGTGGATAGAGCCACTGTTCTATGCTGCCAGCTTCCTTCACTTCCTGGCGAGTTTCCTGCCCTCTTCCTGATGCGCCCGAGCACTGAATATTCAGCCAAGTTACTGAGGCATGGGCAGGAACTCTGGCCCAATCCTCAGGAAGTTGTAAATACTTGTGAGTATTTTTAGTACTCAGTTCAACCCTAGTTTGAACCCAGGCTCTTCATATTTACATTTGAAACCCTAGCTGTTCCCACCTGGAGTCAGAATCATTAGCTGCCCACTGTGACAAGTTTGCCACCAACATTACAGATAAAGTCACTCATATTTGAGTGTATTCAGGTGTACAGTCAGAGTTTGGGATAGGAGAGGCTCAGGGTATTTTCAGAAGTGACGCTATCATGCTTAGACCCAATCTGGCGTAACGACTGCCACCCCGCCCTGGGGTAGGCCAATACCCAGGACATAATGGTGCACCGTACCATATTTTGCCCCAAACCATGGTAGTGCTTACCACCGGATGTTCCCCACAATTTTCCGAGATCACAACTGATGGCCACTGCTACCATGGTTTGGGGCAAAGCGTGGTGAATATCTGGTGACTGCCAAACAGACGTGACAGTGGTTGTGACCCCAGGGTATGGTAAAGTGTGGCAGCATCACTTCTGAAAATGCCTTCAGTCTTGTCCAGTTTGCATGATCAATTTCAATTAGTCTCACCCACCAATATGCAGGCTGCGTTTGGAGTGGTGTGGGCAACCAGTTGTGAATTAGATCTATGTCCTGGCTGGTGAAAGCTACTCGAGAAACATTGGGGTTGTTAATGCCTCCCTTCGGGAGGGCAGGGTGCTGGATGGCCTCAAGATTGCAGATGTCCATCCCCGCTCAAGATACTATCTTTTGATGTTGGCTCCTGTGCCAGCTATCACCCTTTTTAGGGAAGGTTGTTGAATGGGTGGTTTCCTTGCAGCTTGATGTTACAGGATTTCTGGAACAATGTCAGTCAGGCTTTCATCCTGGGCATGATGGCACTGAGACTGCGCTTGTAGTATTTGATACAGTTGACATAGCTGCAGTAGACACATGAGATGTATGGGACTGGGAACATCTCTAAAAGCTACAGTAGATCTCTGGTGCTCTCTCGCTCTCACACACACACAGCTGGTGCCATCTTGGAAAGGTCTGAGCATGCTCAGAATGGGCCATTTGGCCTTTCTGAGCATG
Source organism: Sphenodon punctatus (assembly GCA_003113815.1). Classification (NCBI taxonomy): domain Eukaryota; kingdom Metazoa; phylum Chordata; class Lepidosauria; order Sphenodontia; family Sphenodontidae; genus Sphenodon; species Sphenodon punctatus. The sequence continues at coordinate 699,120 of QEPC01008785.1, forward strand.
CCCAGCTGTCTCTCTTTTTTTAAATTTATGCAACCCCAGAAAGAAGCCATGTTTCGCCAGACGCTCCTCTGGAGGGCGAGCGCTCTACTCCAGAGTCTCTGCTAGGTCCCTATACCTCTTCTTCCCTGGGTCTTTCCCATTCTCTTCCCCCTTCTAGGCTCCCTCTACCCCCCCTCCTTTTCCCCTCAGAATTCATGAGTATTCTCCCAGGGTCCTCGACTGACCCAAACACTTGGGACCAACTGGACCTCAGACCCTTGAAAATACTTGTGAATATTTTTCCCCCCCAATATTTGGTGCAGCTCTAATTTAAATCTTTGTGGTTTCCAGTATTACTGCAAACCATTGTGTCCATTTTCATTGTATTTTTGACCCCTGTCTTGAACTGGGTTGAGTCAATCAACTTATTTCATATTGCCCATCCACCCATGAAAAGTTTTGGGCTGTACCAGCTTGAGCTGGATTTGATGTGGTGACAGGAGAGAGGTACTTGCCTCATTGCTTGATCCCTGAATCACTCAGTCCATTTGGTTAAAAGGAAAAATTTGTCACATGTCATAAATCCATACTTAGGCATAACGACCTCTCTCATAGTCATGCCTCATTTAATATTGAAACACCCCTTGCTTTAAAATGGTGGATTATAGCATCACTCCACCTATTAAGTGTATCAGATCAGTTACTACCCTGGTAAAGCTGAAAAGAAAAAAAGAAAGAAAACACTTCTCAAAAGGTTGCTACAAGATTTGCAAATAACTGACTTCCAGCTGAGACCAGCTTAGTACAGCTACTAGCATGGCTGGTGGAAGGTTCCCTTTTGACTCACTTAGTAAACCTGCTTTCTACACACCCCATGAGTTCTGGTTCAAGGACTGGCTGAGTGCACAAACAAGTTCAGTTACCAGATTTAATCTGTCAGGTGCAAACAGCTGTCATACCCATTGGCAGGACATTCTCAAAGGGTCCAGGGATCACAACCCAAGATGCCTTCTGTAGCTCTGGGATTAGGGGTCCCATGAGCCCCGGAAAGCCATGGGACTGCACAGTCAATGGATAATACATGCATCATAAAAAATTGCAGGATTTTTCACTGAGCCAGTCAATGTTTTTATCTATTAAGCAAATAAAAAGTTAGTCATTTTTTGTATCAAAACTGTTGTGCTGTGTCTTCCTTAAGGACATTTGTTGGCACTATTGCTTGGTTCATTCCTGGCACTTTTATAATAGAAAATACCAACTTTCTCCCATATGTTACTGAGTTGTTTCATGCAACATGTACAAGACTGATGTTTATTCCCTGAACCATTTGCCTCAGATTTGCCTCCTGGACGTTTAATAAGGGAGCACATCCATAATGCTTTGTTCGTTAGGAAAATGAATGGAGCCCCGTTCATGTTTGTAACAAATGTTACAAAAAGATGAATAAGCAAACAATTATTGTTTGCTTTAATCCATTTTCATTTAAAAATAGAAAATAAAAAAATAAAAAAAATAAAAACAACAACAGTGTATGTGTAAAATGGCCACCAAGGCCATTCTGCACATGCGTGCCCTTTTTCAAAATGGTGCTGCTGCTGCCGGCGCCCTTCTGGAAAAGGTGCACAATACCAGAATGGCCCCAGTGGGCATTTTGTGCATATGTAGTGACAGGGTCCGTGTTGATTTTATTTTTTGTAAAGCACCAGGTACATCGCTGGTGCTATATAAACGCTTATAATAATAATTTTGTTTTATTATACATTTTTAATACAAAAACAAGAACACCTGAAAACTGTAGGGTCATTTACAAAAAAACCCACAAAAATGAAGGAGTTTTTGTAAACAAAAATGAAAACTAAGATGGCAGGGGTGCCTGTACCCATTTAAAAACCATCTTTCTGCTGCCTCTGATACATGACTGAATTCTTTCCTTTTAACTGTTATTATGCAGAAGAGAATAGGCAACTTGGTGTGAATTTAGAAATGGAATATGCAGATGGACAAATATATATTCAATGTTCATGTCTTCACCTATTGGAAATTTAGTGATTTTTTTTTGTAAAGTGTAGCTATTTGTTTTTGTGTGCCACAAATTAGTGGTTCCAAATAAGCACAGAAAAAAATAAAATTATATTTCTGACTCATGGGACAGCTAAATCCCTGCAATAGCTGATGACATTCTAGATATCTCAAACACAGCAGATAATGAATGGAAAAAAGTTCCCTGAACTATTGGAGATGGTTGTGATATTAGCCAAGATGAAGGTGGAAGAGAAATGTGTGCCAGATTATTCATTTTCAAACATTTTTCTTCAAATCATCAATTTTGAGTGCTTTCTTCAGACATGTGGTGTGCCCCCTGTTGAAAAAACCATCATTGGACATGGACGCCTTCGCCAGTTACCGACCTGTCTCTAACCTTCCCCTTTTAGGGAAGGTTATTGAACGGGCGGTGGCACTCCAGCTCCAGGCGCATCTAGATAGCATCGGTTTCCCTAGACCCGTTTCAATCTGGGTTCCGCGCTGGCTATGGCACCGAGAGGGCGTTGGTGGCCTTGGTCGATGATCTCCACCAGGAGATGGATGCAGGATGTTCAACATTTCTCATCCTGTTAGATCTCTCCGCTGCTTTTGACACCGTGGACCATGGGCTGTTGTTGAGACAGCTGCATGACCTGGGGGGTCTGGATGGGACTGTTCTTGAATGGTTCCGTTCATTCCTTTCGGGGAGAAGCCAGCGGGTGGTGCTGGGGGGAGGAGAATCTTGCCCCCGCGCTTTATCATGTGGCGTTCCGCAGGGTTCCAGTCTGTCTCCATTATTATTTAATTTTTATATGTAGCCCCTGGGGGAGGTCGTGAAGGGGTTTGGGGTGCGTTGTCACCAATATGCTGATGATACTCAGCTGTACCTCTCTTTTTCAGCGGACCCAGACCCTGCTATCTCGGTGCTATCCCAGTGTTTGGAGGCCATGGCGGAATGGATGTGGCAGAGCAGACTGAAGCTCAACCCCGATAAGATGGAGGTGATGGTGGTGGGGAGAGCGAAGGAGGTGTCGGCCCCCCTTATTGGGGGGGTTCGCCCTCCCATAGCTCAACAGGTC
>QEPC01008785.1:707142-737498 GCA_003113815.1 Sphenodon punctatus
GGGGGGTGAGGCGGTTTCACAGATAGGCAGGGCCCAGACACCTTGAATTGGGCTCGGAAGACTATCGTCAGCCAGCGCAGAGAACGGAGCACTGGTGTAATGTGCTCCTGGTGGCTCAGTCCCACCAGGAGATGGGTTGCCGCATTCTGCACCAGTTGCAGCCTCTGGGTCATCACCATGGGTAGCCCCACGTAGAATGCATTACCATAGTCTAGTCTAGAGGTGATGAAAGCATGAAGGATGGTGGCCAGGTCGGAGTCAGATATGTACAGCCTAAGCCGATGTATCAGATGTAATTGGCAAAAGGCACCCCTTGCCACAGCCTCCACCTGGACATCCAGGCAGAGCTGTGCATCAAGGAGTACCCCCAGACTCCGTACCGGGGGAACCAATGGAGGACAGATCCCACCAATGATGGGGTCCATTAACTCCATTGCCTTCCCCACCAGCATCACCTCCATCTTGTCGGGATTCAGCTTCAGTCAGTTAGCCCTCATCCAATCCCACACAGCCATCAGACATCAAGTAAGCACGGAGACTGCGGGACCTGGGTCGGTTGAAAAAGAAAAGGTATAGCAGAGTGTCATCAGCATACTGGTGACACCGTAAGTCAAACCTCCTGATCACCTCGCTGAGAGGCTGCTTGTATACATTGAACAAGAGGGGGGACAACACTGAACTCTGTGGGACACCACACATGAAGTCTTGGTATGATGAAAAACACTCCCTGAATATCACTCGTTGGGTTCTCCTGGTCAGGAACAAGTGGAACCATTCAAGAACAGTCCCACCCACTCCCGCACATTCCCACAGGTGCACCACCAACATCTCGTGATTCACCGTATCATAAGCAGTTGACAGATCTAATAGGACCAACAGGGTCAAACGGCCCTGATCCATCTCTCAGCACAGGCCACAAGCGCAGTCTTCGTGCCATGACCCGGACGAAATCCCAAATGCGAGGGATCCAGAAAACTGACGTGGTTGAGATGCCCCTGCAACTGCTGAGCCACCACCCGCTCAAGTTTCTTGAGCAGAGGCTGCACCACTGCCTCTTTGAGACAGTCCGGCACTCTGCCCTCCCAAAAGGAGGCATTGACCACTCCTGCCAGAAACGACCTTTGTCTCCCGGCAAGATTAAATTAGCCAAGACGGGCACGTATATTATTCAGAAGAGGCGGCCCTAACAGCCCCAAGGGTCTTGACCGCATCAGTGGGTGTCACCAATTGAAATTGATCCCATAAAACCAGACAAGACGTGACTTCCATAACCTCTGGTTCTCCTAGCGTAATAAGTGCAGCATCAAAATCATAGAGAATTGGAGCTATTTTATCCACAAAATAATTGACAAACCTATCACAGCGTGCTGTAGATGACTCCACTCCAGGGTGGAGAGAGGCCGGACTGACCAGCCCCCCGCACCACCTGGAATAGCTCTGCTGGGCACGATTTTGCTGATGCTAAGAGCAGCAAAAAAAAGCTTTTTTCGCTGTCCTTGTAGCCTCACCATATGCTCACCATATGCCACCATTGCTCCAACCACCATCCTTCTCGCTTCATCACTTGCAGCTCCTCTGAAAACCATGGTGACCTGCAGTGTGATTGCCTGGGCAGTGGACGTCTAGGAGCCATTCGATCAATTGCCTCAGTCAGCAGAGTGTTCCGTAGTGCAACGAGGTCATTGATGAGTCAGTTGTCGAGGTCAGGGGATAACTCCCAGAGGGCCAACTGGAACCGTTCTGATTCCAATAGCCTCCGGGGGCGAACTATTCAAATTGGCTCCACACCCTTCCAGGGGAAGACATGTGCTGAGAGGGAGGTCTATAGGAGATAATGATCCGACTATGACAAGGGCACCATCGATATCTCCCCCAATAGCAGAGCACCCACCTCAAGGTCAGTGCAAAACATGAAATTGAGAGTTGTGTACATGTATAGAGAGATTAATATTTAATCTCTCTATACATGTACACAACTAATATCTATCTAAATCTAAGGGAGACAGGGTAAGGGAAAAAGAAATTATCTATTATCTAATCAGTTATTAGGGATGGGCGAACGCGGTTCGGAGTTCGGCCCGAACTCAGCCAGTTTGGATGACCGAACTCGAACCCGAACATACCGAACAAACCGAACGGTGAAATGGCCGAAGAGTTTGGTCAGTTCGGATCATGTTCGGATGAGTTCGGGTGGCAAAAAAAGGTTCACTAGAAGGTCAAACATGACAGGGAGGTGTCAGTCACTGAGGAGCAGACTGCCAGGCACCAGGGGTGGAGAGGCTTGCAAGAAACAAAACTAATTATGTGCCTCCCCCCTTCCCAACACCTTCTGAGCTAGTCACTGTTCCTGAACAGCAGGCGTTGAGTACGATTTTTAGATTGCTTTAACTTTCATTTCAGTTTTGTAATGAAATGAAACTTAAACCATAAACTGAAACCTTGTGTTATGCACTGTACAGACTCATTGAGTATGTAATGTATGTATTTCACTACAGACTCCTCTTCTGTTTGTGATTTTCCCCCATCCCATATATATGGGATGTGTATATATATATAATCTCCATATATGGATGTATATATCTCCATATAATTAATAGATAGATAGATAGACAGATAGATGACAGTTGTAGGAGCTAGCTTAGTGATAGAGATAACGTTCGTGATTTAGTTTTAGCGTTTGTAGGAGTATGTCTGTGTACTTATTAGATAATCCATTTAGTTCATAGCATTTAGAATAGTTAATAGCAGTTAGATTTAGTGTAGATACATATATAAAATGTTAGATTTAAAAAAAACCCATATAAAAACAAAAAAACTAATAAAAAGCAAAAGAAAACCATATAAAACCCAATAAAAAAACAAAAAACCATATAAAAAACAAAAAAACCACTCATAACACTTCCCGAACGGCCAAACGGCCGAACCGAACAGCCGAACGGCCTAACCGAAGGGCCTGTTCGGACGACCGAACCGAACAGCTGAACCCGAACTCGGCGAACTAGCCGAACCGAACGGACAAACCGAACGCGGACGAACTGAACACGGATGAACCCGAATCGCGATCTGTTCGCCCATCCCTATCAGTTATCTATATAACTATTCTAATCTAATATATATGTCTATAATATATATCTAGTCTATACTATGTATCTATATATAATGTACAGGGGGGAGATGGTAAAATGTAGGGTATGAGGAAAGAAAGGTATTGGTAACATAATGAAGACTAGGGAGGAAGTAATGGCCTTCAGTTACTCAGATTTGCAAACTTGGGGTACCCCGGGATTCAGCGCTGTGTCTGAAACATCAAGTTTCAGTGGTGCCCATGACTGCCTTTCACAAGTTCCATCAGGAGGTGCCAAGGATTGACCAATCTTTCTTTCAGATATCAATCTGGACATAATTATCCATGCCTTCATTCCCTTGCAACTAAACTACTGAGCTAGACTACTGAAATACACTCTCTGGGGAGCTACCCGAAAACTGTTTGGGGCTGCTGCTGGGGCAGAACACAGTGACTGCTAGGGTAGGACACCCTTGATGGGGGAGGCTCATCAAGAGTACATTATACCAGTTCTCAAGAGCCTGTTCTAGAACTGAAAAAGGGTGCATGGAAAAATGGGCACCCTGTCAAATCTGAGGTGCCCGAGTTCATACAGTCTGGTAGCTGCTCCCAGGTCATCCCACTGTTCATCCGAGATGGGTGGCACATCAGAATCCCCTTAGAGGGGGTGCCCATGGGGCTGGAAAAGCAGCAGAAGCAGAGTGGGCGAGTCAGCCCAAGGATTGCCCCAGTGCTCCCCAGGAAGCTCCTGCCTTGCACACTCCCAAGTCCCTGGGCTGATTCACCTGCTCAGCTGCTCCTTCGGTCTCTGCTGCAGGTGATCCTCCAGCTATGGCTCTTGGTGCGGGCAGTGGTGGCCCCGCACTTTGGCGCTGGGGGCACTGACCTACAGCAGCCCCCAGCGCCAAGGCACCCATGATCAGGACCATTCTGGATTCGTGCGGGCCCCCAGCACCGGCCCAGCACCATTCCAGATGTGCACGGGTCCCCATTGCCAGCCCAGCACTATTCCGGATGTGCTGGGGCCGGCACTGGGAGCCCATGCACATCCAGAATGGTGCTGGGCCGGCGCTGGGGGCTTTTGAGTCCCGGCGTCTCTTCAGTGCATGCACGCCATCCGGGGAGACTTTCCTCCCTGGATGGCGTGTATGCACTGAAGAGATGCGGGGGTGGGAGGTTTTCTGTAGATCGGTAGGTCGGCACTGCTGCCGACCTACAGAAAAGCTGCGATCACAGCTTGCGGGGGCGGGGGGGGCTTGGCCAGCTTGGGCAATGGGTTCTAATGGAACCCATAGCCCAAGCTATTTCAATTGCCTAGAAGGGTGTCTCAAAGCTGCCTCCTAGGCTCCACTGTGGCTGGGCCAGGCCAGGCGTGAAATTTGCAGGTGGGCAGGGTCTCTCAGACCTCACTCACTCGATCCCAGCGGCCGCCACATGTGTTCCTGCTGCAGCGCAAGCAGGTAGGTAGGGTGGGCTGGTCTGGGGGATTTGGTCTGGTCTGGGGGGGCAGGGGGACACAGTGGGGACATGGGGGAGACAGATGGACATGATGGGGTGGGGGAGACATGGGGACATGTTGGGGGGGGTTAGGTTTATCTGTTATTAATGGTTTTATATGTTTTTAGCTGGTTTATATGGTTTTATATCTGTTTTTATCTGGTTTTGTAGCTGATTTTCAGCTGTTTCATATGGTTTTATAGCTGGTTTTTAGCTGTTTTAATGGTTTTATAGCTGTTTTATATCTGGTTCTTAGTTGTTTCATATGGTTTTATAGCTGGTTTTTAGCTATGCATGGTTTTATATATCTGGTTTTCTGTTTTTTATATACCTATGCATTTCCTGGCCTGGGAATAAAGTTGGTTTGTTCATGATCAGTTGCAATGTGGGTTTTGTTCAATTGATGATGTGGTGTGTTTGTTTTGCTGCTGCCTTTGGGGGTCTGATATATGTATTGAAATCCTAATGATGTTTTTGGTAAGTGTTCTCACAAGTTATGTAATTATTTATAAATGGGGTATTTATTTATAAATGGGGAGGGGGACTGTATAAATAAAGTTGTTCTTAATTTCTACATATTATCTCTTATTCATGTTTGATAGCCCGCTGGGTATGATGATAGGGCCCTATTTGTTTGGGCACGCATTGGCTCTGCCTACTGTTGCCCTGGCTCCACCCCTAGGCTAGGCTCCGCCCCTATTTTCTCCAGCCCGCCAGCAGCCTGGCCAGCCCTTAGTGACCCACCAACCACAAAACCCACCAGCCCCCACTGGGTGCACCTCCTAACCAAGCCCAACCCGCTGCTCAGCTGAGCTGGATGGCATGCTACAATCCCTGTAGCAGGGGTGTGTGCAGGGCCAGAGGAGCAGAAGCATAGCTGAGTGGGTTAATCAGTCCAGGGAGCAGGCAATGGGCAGAAACTTCCTGGAGTATCACGGAAAGACCCATGGTTTTGGGGCATCCGGGCACCTGATGGGGGGCAGGTAAACACATCGGATGCCCAGTAGGGGTGCCCAAAAATGTGGTTATTGCTTACTGGAAGTAGGGGTGTGCATTTCATTTTTGTTATTATAATAAAGAAAATGAAATAGGGATTTTTCGTTTTCATTACTGAACAACAAAAACAAAAGATCAAAAAAACAAAAAAGTGATTACGAATTTTAAAAAAAAAATCTGAAAAACACTTTTATTTATTTATTTTACAAATTTGCATCCCACCCCTCCTGCCACAGGCAGCCCAGGGCAGCTAACAACAACAATTAAAATATATCCCCCCAATAGGATAACAATAATAAAAACATAGAAACCCTCACCCACCCTCCCCAATCTCCTCCATCCACCCTCCCCAATCTCCCCCATCCCCCCTCTCCCTCACCAAGCACCTGATGGAACAGCCAGATCTTACAGTTCCTGCAAAAGGTCAGGAGGTTCAGGGCCAGACGAGCCCCCACCGGGATGGAGTTCCAAAGGCATGGTGCGGCCACCGAGAACGCCCTATCCTGAGTGGCCCCCCGGAAAATCTGGGGGACCTCCAATACGGTGCCCCGGGATGACTGCAGGGGCTGGTCTAGAGCCTGGGTAGTGAGGCGATCTCGCAAGTAGGCAGGGCCCAGGCCGTGTAGGGCTTTATAGGTCAAAACCAACATTTTGAATTGGGCCCAGAAGACTATTGGCAGCCAGTGCAGAGACTGGAGCACTGGTGTAATGTGCTCCCAGAGACCCAGCCCCACCAAGAGCCAGGCTGCCGCATTCTGCACCAGCTGCAGCTTCCGAGCCGTCACCATAGGTAGCCCCACGTAGAGCGCGTTATAGTAGTCTAACCGAGAGGTAATAAAAGCTTGGATGATTGTGGCCAGGTCCGGAACCGAAATCAGCGGCCAAAGCCTCCACACCAGATGTAACTGATGGAAGGTACTCCTCACCACAGCCTCCACCTGGAGATCCAGGCGGAGCTGCGCATCGAGGAGCACCCTCAGGTTCCGCACCTGGGAAGTCAGTGGAGTACAGATCCCATCAATCGAAGGAGCCACCACATCCACTAACATTACCTCTGTCTTGTCAGGGTTCAGTTACAGTCGATTAGCCCTCATCCAGTCCCCCACAGCTGCCGAACACTGGGTAAGCACCGAGACAGCTGGGCCTGGGTCAGTTGAAAACGAGAGGTACAGTTGGGTGTCATCCGCATACTGATGACACCTCACCCCATACCCCCTGATCACCTCACCGAGTGGCTGCATATACACGTTGAACAGGAGAGGGGACAAGACAGAAGCCTGCAGGACCCCACATGGGAGGTCTCGGTATGATGAAAAACAGTCACCGAGAACCACTTGCGGAATTCTCCCAGTCAAGAATGAGCGGAACCATTCAAGAACGATCCCGCCCACCCCCGCACTGTCGCACAGGCGCCTCACCAATGTCTCATGGTCATCGGTATCAAATGCAGTCGACAGATCTAACTATTTTGGCTATAACCTCTTTGTCATCCAATTTTGATGGGCACACTGTGCGTACTGTTTTGGGATTGGTGGATCAGATGCGAGCCCTGTTTTTTATTGGTTTTAGTGTCTGTCCTGTCTGCTTGAACTAGCACATGGGTATAAAGGTAGCTCTCCCTTGATTCCTTCTCTTTCTATTTGACTTCTGCTGCAGTGCAGGGGGATTGCTCATTCAGCCCCTGCATGCAAGAGCTACCCAGTCTAACATAAGAAAACAGAACATTTGGATCTATACCTGGTAAGTTGCTTTGTTATTCAATTGCATGAGATAGCAGAAAAGTAACTTGCTCATATTATACATGCCATTGACTGCACAGCAGCCAGCCAGCACAGCACCCATGCACTGCTTAGCATATTTTTTTTCCTTTTGAGGATACTTTTGAATCAGGAAATTCTGCTACCATGGGGCAATTTGGGCTTTTATTAGAGAGGAAAAAATAAATGCAGATTTCTTCTGCTAAAGGAGTCTCCCTGTGCCCATTAACAACGTGATCCTTGAAGTGATCTACCAGGGCAAGCCCCATTCATGTGAATGGGGCTTGTTTTGTGTGTCCAACAATTTGAGGACTGCGTTGTGTAAACTGTTATAGTGGGAAAAAAACCTCAGGTGAATTCCTCCCTTGCAGGTTCAGTTTACAAGTTGCATCTATGTGTTTCAGTTAGCAGGTTCAGTCTGCAAACTGTGTGTGTAAACAGTTTGCAGCTAGGGATGGGCGAACGCGGTTCGGATGTTCGGAGTTCAGACCGAACTTTGTCTGTTCAGACATCTGAACCGAACGCCCGAACTGAACTCTCAAACGACCAAACAGTTCGGTCGTGTTCAGATGAGTCCGGGGGCAGGAAAATGTCTTTTTAGGGTCGAAAATTTTTCTGTTTTGCTATTTTTGAATGTTCTGCCAAGTTCAGCCAAACCGAACTCGGTTGAACTGAACCATCGACCCTGAACTCAGGTTTCGAACCGAACGACCGAACATCCGAACCGCGTTCTGTTCACCTATCCCTATTTGCAGCTATGTGTCCAGGCCACTTCTGAGAAATACATATTTCTGGGCCTGCATTGCCACCTATGGCACCAATGCAGGCCCTGAAACATGTATTTCTCAGAAGCGGCGTGGGAAAATATACATAGGTGGCAAGCAAGCATTGTAACCCTACCTCCCAAAAATGGAAGGCCTACAGGCAGCATTGGGCTGCAGTGGTGATTTATTTTTCAAGTTGCTTTTTATACTTGACTTCCATGTTATGCCTTTGGTATTTATTTATTTATACATACATGCTGCTGCTGGCTCATTCAAGTGTCGTAAATGTTGCTAAAACTGCTGTAACTTCCGTAAATTTCCGTGAACTATTGTAAATGTAATGAACTTTCGTAAACTACCGTAAATCTTTGAAAACTGCTGTAAATTTTTGTGAAGTATCATAAATTGCCGTCGTCCCAGCAGGAGACAAGCCGAAAAAGCAAAAGTCCAAAGCAGAAGAACAAACAATGCTGCGCTTCAGGCCTACTGTGCGCATCCCTAACTCGTAGCAAATATGCTACCCATTGTACCCCTAGCCTGTACTAGCTTCCAGTAACATTCCAGGCAATGATTTTGACCTATAAAGCCCTAAATGGCTTGACTCCTACATATCTAAAGAACCACCTCATTTCTTATGTCCTATCATGACTTCTAAGGACAGCCAGGGGTGTCCTCTTGCAAGTTCCATCATTGCAACCCACCCATACAGCAAGGGTGCAAAGAGAAGCATTCTCAGTGGCTGCTCCACAGCAATGGGCCTCCCTGCCTTTGGAAGTTCACCAAAGTCCTAGCCTGAGCATCTTCCAGGGGCAATGTAGCCTACCTGAAAAGCCTTATATTACCAGTTTGAATTCTGATTCAGTCTTATTGAACTACACATTAACAAAACATTAGGTCATATGTGCACTATGCTTTTGTTTACATATATGTTTCAGACTCAAAAAAGGGAGTCACACAAGCCAAACACAGCACTGTCAGGCAAGAATCTTATTCATTTTTATTGGCTTGGTACCCAAGATTTCTCTCCCTTTCTCTCATTTGCCTTCAACCAACACAAATAGAAAGACAAGCTAATATTTATGTTCCTCAGCCCCCTCTAACAGACCAAACAAAAACTCACCCACCTCTGTGCAGACAATTTATAGAGCAGAGCAGATGTCCACAACAGCTGACAGGACAGGAAAATGTTAACACTAACAATGTAACAACAAGTCGAGCAGAATTTTCCTGGCCACAGTCTGCTCAGCAAGCAAGTTCAGGGAGTTAACAGCACAACTGCTGCATATATTTAAACTCTGCGCTACGGGTCATGTAAACATTCCTTTCACAGACAGTGTGCTGAGAATGTAGAATTGCCCTGACCCTGCTGTGTTTTCCCTATAAGGTTTATCATAATGCTGTGACATAACTACATATTGTAACTGTCAAAAAGATGGCATCTGGCTGTTTAAGAGAACCAGCCTGTGTTTATCAGCGGAATCTGAAGAAAATCTTCCACCCTTTTAAAAGTTTTCACTTCTCACTTGCCTTCGCAAAATAGCATGTAAAACTTACTGTAAACTACAAGGCCATAACTATTCCTTTACAAAAGCCTTAATGTATTAATTGGCAAGTGCAGTTCGGTGGAGACAGATGAATGTTGCAAGATGTTGTCAAGTGGATTAACTAATAAAGTTATGGTAGCATTTAACTGCTTGCATCTGTTCATCGCAAATTCTTCCTCCACAGGCAGGGAGAGAAGGAGAAAAGTTGGCAATTATAGTTTAAAATTCTAGTCATTTCATTGTTGTCCTCAACCTGCATGTCATGTCAGGCATCTCATCTGTCAGTTGTACTCTTGCCATAGAGACAGCAGCGGCCCTCTGAGAGATTTCATATTGTTGTGGGCTTGAGCTTTCCTTCGGCCAGGCTCAAGCAGGTGTGAAATCGTCACAACTCCATTAGCTCTGCCATGGCAATAAAAGAACATTATAGTAATAGAATTGCATGTCAACTCATTGCTAGGGTTGCAGCTTGCTTTGAGACTTGCCCTTTCTCTGTGCAGGCCACACTTTCCTGCCAGGTCTCTTTCAGAAGAGACCTCAAAAATGAAGACATCAAATGCTCAGCTGGAATCCAGCTGCATTCCACTCCACCATCCTCACAGACTGGATGTGAAAGGCAAGTCTCCTCTTATTTCAATTTCGACAAAAGCAGAACAATGGGTGGCTATTGGCAAAGTGTTTTTCCTCCCTCCCCCTGTTAAGAGCTATAAGCATTATCCCAGGAATCTCCATTCACATGAAGATAATGCACAGTCACTCTCTCCTTGTTTAGACTACAGCTCAGTCCATCCCAGACCACCTCTCATTTTCTTTTTTGCTTTTTAATCCCAGGCTTTACCTACTGAGCTACCCAAGAATCAAACAAACTAAATAGGAAGATAATTGCAGTAAGTCTAAGTGCATCAAATCTGGAGACAAAGATTTCTTGCCTCCAGTCCCCTTACTCCCCACCAAATCCTCAGCAACATTTGTGTGAAAATGCCTGCCCAGAAATGAGATTTGGACCTTTAAATAAGCTTCTGGAGTCTGGAAGGCAGCAACATATTCTCTATCGCACCAGCAATCACCCGAAGTGTAGTGTTGTTTATAAAGGAGCGTCTACTTCTCAATGAATGTTTGTACACTAGCATATGTGGAATTGGTAACATTTGTGTACCAATCTCCAAAATTGGTATATTTTGTGTGTGTTAGACACAGACATACACATGTTTATACACACACAAATGTCTATCCTAGCCTGCATCTATATTGGCTTATGGTTTGATTCTTAGTTTCCTTTAATTCTATTTTCATGCTTTTAATACCAATAACTTTCCCCCTAATAACTCCTTCTCAAATGATTGCTTTTTGTGTAAAAATGTGTATGTGATATACTCCTACCTGCTTTGGAATGCCAATTACCTCTCCCCATCAGCTCTTTTCCTACAACCTCTTCCCTAATGTTTACCATATGTACAGATCCTAGCCTGCATCTATATTTGTTTAGCATATTCAGCTTAAATGCTTGAAATGCCATGACCTATTTCCCCTAACACCACTCTCCCAAGTTATTGCTTCGTATGTATATACCCATCTTGCACTTCCTCACTTTTGACTTTTTACATGCTTGAGGAAGGGCTCTGTGCAGCCTGAAAGCTTACATACTATCACCAACAGAATTTGGTGCAATAAACGATATCTCTGGAATTACTTTGTCTCCATCTATATCATTTGACTCTTTCTGGGCAAAATCCTCTGCTGTAGTATAACTAGCTTCTGTGGAACAACACTAATGTAGACTAGCTGCGGGACTAGCTGCAAATGTTTTTCTCTTTGAAACTAGGAAAACTCTTGAATCATGATCTAAAAACATTTATATTCTATTTATTATTTTTATAGCACTAGTAATATTGTACAAATGTATAGGTCAATAGCCTAGCAGGCTTCAAAAAGGGATTGGATGGATTTTTGAAACCCAGGTCCATTAAGGGCGATGAGTTGGGTTGGCCAGGAGTAGATGACCCTTGTCTGTCAGAAGCTGGGGGAGGATAGCAGGAAAAATCCATTGTAACATGCTGTGTGTACTCTCCCGAGGCAATCGAGATGGACCACTTTCAGAGACAGACTACTAGGCTAGATGGACCATTGGTCAGACCCAGTAAATGGCACTTATGTTCTTAATGTATCTGACAATAAACAATCATTAGTCAGAGAAAGGCGACTACCCCAAGGAGCTGGGAATATTCTAGGATCTAGGAGAGCTGTCAAGAGAGAGGGGAACATAGGGAGAGACAGGGATGCATTCACAAAATTGAGACGTTGTGAGTGTATGAATTGGCTTACTTACAGGAGAGAAAGGAACCCTGAACCAAGTTATTCAAGGTAGTTAAAACACGAGCAGACTGTGAAGAACTGCAACAGAATCTTACGAGACTGGGTGCCTGGGCATCTAAATGGCAGTAACGTGGAGAAGTGCAAAGTGATGCACATAGGGAAAAATAACCCAAATGATGAGTACATAATGCTGGGTACTAAGCTAGGAGTAACCACTCAGGAAAAGGATCTGGGAGTGATTGTGGACAATACACTGAAATACTCAGCCCAATGTGCAGCAGCAGTCAAAAAAGCAAACAGAATGTTAGGAGTTATTCGCAAAGGGATACAGAATAAAACTGAGGATGTCATAATGCCTCTATACAAATCGATAGTGCGACCACCTGGAATATTGTGTGCAGTTCTGGTCTCCCCATCTCAAAAAAGACAAAGCAGAACTAGAAAAGGTACAGAGAAGGGCAACGAGAATGATAAAGGGTATGGAATGGCTTCGGTGCAAAGAGACACTTGACAAGCTGGGTCTCTTAGCTTGGAGAAGAGAAGACAGAGGGGACATGATGGAGGTTTATAAAATCTTGAGTGGTGTGGAATGAGTAGATAGGGAACGGTTATTTACCCATTCAAATATTACTAGAACTAGGAGACACTCCATGAAACTAGCTGCCGGCATATTTAACACAAATAAAAAGTAGTATGACTAGCTTCTGTGGAACAACGCATAATTAACTTATGGAATTTGTTGCCAGAGGATGTTGTCCAGGCCAGTAGTATAGCTGGGTTTTTAAAAGGACTGGGTAAGTTCTTAGAGAATAGGTCCATTAGTGGCTATTAACCAAGTAGCTTTCGGGATGAACTTCTTAATATCGGGAGCTGGGAGTGAACCCCGGGGAATGGATTGCCCATTGTGACTGTTGGTTCTTCTCCCATGCAATCGAGATTGGCCACTGCCGGAGGACAGGATGCTGGGCTTGATGGACCATTGGTCTGACTCAGTATGGCACTACTTATGCTCTTATCTATTCTTGCTAGCTTCACACAAAAAGGAAACCCTGGGTTAAAGTAGTATTTATCCTTTTGGTTTTAGCAAAGTTTGTGTGTGTGTTGGGGAAGTCAGAAGTAAGCAATTCCTACTAATAGTCTGCAGAGGAATGGACAGAGGAGGGCTTATGTAAGGGAGAACTTATAAATTCGGCATATACATTGTAAAAATAAACAAACAAACTTCCATGGCTGAGCAACCATGTTCTTAAAATGTTTATATGAGAATTAATTAATTTTCCTCTCTCTGTCTCCGTAAAATAATAATAATTCCTAATCATTTTCATCAAACAAACATCTGTAGTGATAGCATTCTTCTTTGTAGCTCTGGTTCTCTTTATGCCAGCTCTTCCCTGGTGTTATAATATGTAATGGGCCGCCATTCAAAAGGTTTGACATTTGGTTCAGATAAGCACCGGAGAAGTTTGGCTGCTATTCCAAAGCTTTGTCTGACACTCTCTTCCCTATCGTTACTGACAATTTTCTTTCCACCCCTAGAATCACTTTTCAAAGAGGCTTCTCTAGTTCTCCACAGCCCTATCTGACAGATTACTACAACTCCCTGGCCCACCTAACAGGATTCTAGCCCCAGCAGGCCCCAATCTTCTAAAGACTCCCACAGAGAACCATATTTGGTGCTTATCTAGACCCAAACTCCTCAGCTTTTGATGTTGCTTTTTAATTGTTTATACAAGAAGATTGCAATGCAGGAGGTGACCGTGAACATCTTGCCCTCCCTTTCTCCTACTGCGTACTTCACAAGAGCCTATTTCCTTCTATTTTAAAATATCCAGATACATTGCAAGATCTGAGATCATTCAGAAATGGTGTTAAGTATGGCTATTTTATTGCAATCAATTTATTCTATTTAGGTTCATGCAAAGTCTTCATCCATGATATGTCAGTGCACATTTCACTGATTAACAAAGTGCATTATGGAACAACATTATTACTGTCTATTATGTGCGTGGTTCTGGTTCTCTCTCTGATTTTACATCTCTTTCTGTCTTTCCTGTTTGTTAATCTTGCAAAAGGTTTTCAGGTTAAGAGTGCAACTTGCACATGAAGAAAAAGATGGTAAAGTAAGTTTGTGATTATCTTATTTTTAAATGTTTCATTTTATATTGGTTCATAGTATTGGCCTGATGCATAAGAAAGCTTAGTCTTCTTCACAGACAAGCTGAGCCTAGGGCCAAATCCAAGCAAGGGTAAGTGCAGACCGTGTGATAAACGGAGCCCTGTGCAGAGCCTCCACAGTACATGAAATGTATTAATAAACTTGAAACAACAACATGGGTGCAAGAAGCACAGGCATAGGCCTACCTAGCTTGAAACACAGGAGACCCATATTGTGTTGGATCTGTGGTACATACCATCCTCACTCTTGAGTAAACTCAAAAGGGCCTGCGATGCAGGAAGCTCCGCCCCCCTGAAGGATGTTACATTTAATTTAAAATCAAAAGTTAGCTATGGCAACATTTCCCTTCTTCTAATGAGGGAGTAAAGTGGGTCTGTTAGACATTTCCATGTTAGGAAGGAGCCCAAATCACTATTTTGCATGGGACCCCAACTTCCCTGGACCTGGCACATGATATACTCCTTGGGTGAAAATCCAAGTAGCAGATTTATTACTTGGGAGCTTGTGGACAGGTCAGCTCTCCAGCTCAGGAGGAACCGCTTAGGGAATTAGCTCATTTCCCACCCACACAAAACCAGTCCTTTTCTAGCCCTTGCAGGGCACACAAGAATGATCCCCAAAGTGGTATAGCAACAATAGTGCCTAATGGCAAACCACCAAGACCTTCCTTGACAAGGCTGTCAGCCAAATCAATCAAAGCATTTTTGTTTAATTGCTATGGGGTCTAACAGCCCAAAGCCAGGGCTAAAGCCCTCCCAGCCTGCACTTCTCCCCTTATTAGCTGGGCCCACTCCACTAGGTTGGCAGGGCTTTTCCCAATAAGTGGGCCCCCAAACAAAGTAGAACAACATAAAGTTCTCCCCTACTGGGTACTATATGCCTCAATGGGCATTTTTACACACATGTTAAAGTTCCAGATTTTTCAATCTTCTGGGTTTATAAGTCCACAAGTAAGTTCCGGATTCATTCGTCACACACACTGCCCTGAGGCAGCCTAAAGTAGCCGCAGCTGTAGAAGTTGACAGGCTGCCATGGAAACTAAGTGACCACAGCTGCCTGGAGCAAAGCAGTTTACCAGGAGAACCTTTTACACACAAAGTTTCTGGGAGAAGTTCTATGCAGAAGTTCAAAGATCCAGATGTTTAAGATCTGGGTGAGTAATTTAGACACAGAAAGTTCCAGAGGTAACAGCAAAGATCCAGAAATGTGTGTGTAAACACACACAATGTAAACACCCAAGGACAACTTAAAGTCTCTGAGTCAGATCACAGGCTCTGGCTTCTTTCTGGCTTAGTCAGCAAAGGCAATCCTTCGTTCTCCTCTATAGACAAACACTGTATAAACAGACAGAATCTCAGTTCTTCATTAGCCATGTACCAAAGAAATTCCCACCTTGAACTCCTACAATGTCTGTAACAATCCAGGCTACAGGCCTGGGGGCTGTAAGTTGGAGGCTTGCCTCTTGCAGTATCTCAACAGGCTTTAGGCTTGCTAGGCTCAGCAACCTTCCTCCTCTCTTTTGGCAAATTGGCTGTTTATGAGCTCCTCACCTTCCAGGGACTGGCCAGAGCAAATGCATGCCTCTCCTCAGCCCTCTACATCTGTGTGTGGGTTATAGGCTTAATTGGTTAGCTGCAGAGTTTCACTCCCAGCTGCCTTTAATTAGGGCTGCAGCAGCTGGCTGGTAGCTTGCTTGCAGTTTTAGCTTAGCTTTGCCTCTAAGCAGCTACTCTGTAACAGAGTCTTTCTCCTGGACCTTTAAATGATCCCAGGATACTGACCAATTTGAAAATAAGACACGAGGCTTTGAATTTGACAAGAAATTCTCTAGGGAAGGGGTGGCCAAGAGGTAGATCACAAGCTAGTCTCCAATACTGTGTCCAAGGGGACCAGCCTTTCAGAGATCACCTCTGGGGAGAAGAGCAGGACTGGTGACCTAGGGAGTGTCTCCAAGGAGAACCAATGCAGCAGGGAAGGTTTTCTCTAAAGGGGAGTGCTCCTCTCCACACCTGAGACCAAGTGCTCTAGAGTTGGGATTCAGTAGGAGGGGTTCCAGCCTGGAGCACCGGAGCCAGCAGGAGGCATTGTGGTAGATTGCCTGAGGTTGACACCTGGATCAAGTGGATTGTGTGCACCTTAAGTCCCACCCCTGCTCTGGGGAGCAAATATAGAGTACCAAGGGCAGGTCTGATATTCACAGCAGCCTGTAGAGACATGCTATAGTATTCTGTGCTAGTTCATCCATCCTTACTCAAAATCATGTGCCTGCCATATCAGCCTGCTGTCACCAATGGACCATTACAAGATAATGATGATCTTGGATAACAGTAAGTCCAGAATCATTTGTGTAATTCTCCCAGAAAGAAACAAAAAAGCAGAAAAAAAAGATGATTTCTTTTCATGTGACTTCCTTAAAGAACAAAGGAACGGGGGATGATAGGTCAGGAAAGAAAGATGAATACTGTTGTTTAGACACAAAAATAGTAGTTTGTATCTTGTGGCTGTGGGGCGTAAGACAACATAAAAAACCCCCACAGGTAACTGATGTTGGGACAAAATGGGGACAATGCCATTATCTTCTTTTCATGTATTTTCTTAGAACCTTTTGGAGGAATCCAGTGCTATACAAGCAAATGGAATCCATTGGATCCCAGTTACTGTGGTGTTAGATAAGGACATGAAAATAATAGCTTATTGACAAATATGTAATTATAAATGACCACAACACAAATATTATTATTATTATTAATAATAATAATAATAATAATAATTAATAACAAATAATGATAGCGATGTTCTTGGTTCTTCACAGTTGTGAGTAGAGATGGATCACTGCCCTGAGGAGCATACAGTCTAGGATGCACAAAGAAGAGGAGACAAAGGGAGGGTCTCACAGAGAGAGAGAGGGAATTATAATAATCAGGACAAGAGCCCCATTTGTGAGTTGTAAATGTTGTGTTACACTCACCCACATCCCAGGAGTCCTCAACCCTAACACACAGGATGAGGATGAGTGCGATATGCGCCGCACACTCAGCTCATAAATTGGCCTGTTGCTGAATGCTGCTCCTGCTGTCTTTCAAGAGTGAGAACACCCTTTCCATACTGCCTCCTTCCTGGAACAGTGCTCAGAGTGCTACACAGAAGCCCCACTGATTCCTTCCCCAGCCAACATCCCCACCAAACGGCATACTCACATGTTGGCCCGCACACCAATGTATGGGCATTAGGGATGGGAATTTTGGTTTTAGATAGAACCAAAATTGCCAGAAAATGGTCGTTTCATATTAATCCGACATTTTGGATTTTTTTGGTTCAGGCATTTCAGTTCTTTTACATTGATTTTGTTTTGGGGTGGGGTTTTTTGGCATTGCGTCAGTTTCAGGTTTTTTCCATTGTGGTTTGTTCCCATTGACTTCAATGGTAGAAAAAAATCTGAAACAGGAAAATCTGAAACCAAAATGAGATCTGAAATTCATAAAGAACTGATACAGAAAAATCTGAAACCTAAATTCCCTCTGGAGTTCCATCCCTAGTGGGCATGCCTTAGCCTACACAGCATTCCCTGTGCTCCATGACAGGACACTGTGCAGGGGCACTACACTGTAAACATGTATTCACAGTGGTGGGAAACCTATTAAATGTCCCAGTGAATGAACACCCACTCCTGGGTGGCTACTGTGCCATTTGTTCATGAAGTTGATAAGTTGCAGGTGATTAGCTTAGTTACAAGGGGTTGGCGAAAGGAAGACTGAAGGTTAAGATGGCATAAGGATAAGCATAAATAATCAATCTATTAGAGAGAGGTGCTAGGAAAAGGATGACAGAAGAGGCAGGTTTTTAAAGACAGATTTTGGAGGTAGGGGGCAGACCGGCAGGGAGGGAAATCCAGGCATGGCTGGCAGCACAGGAGAAGGGATGAAAGTGGTTTGGGGAGCAGGAGACTCTGGGGTGGGTGAGGCTGGTGGCAGAGGAGGCGCAAAGTTCCCAGGTGGGTATGCAGTGAGGAAATGAGGGCAAAAATCATGAAGAGCCTTGAAGTTGAGGACAAGGAATTTGTGCTGGATGCAAAGGGGGAGAGGGAACCAGTGGAGAGAGGAGGAGAGGGGTTGAACATGATCAAAGCAGTGGGTGAGGGGAATGACAAAGAGGCCGATCCCATAGCCCATGGATCCTGCGTGCCTGCACAGGAACCTTGCACACCTCCACTGTAGGCACACTGTGCTATACTGAAACCTCATGCAGGTGTGTGCGGGCGGGGGTGCGTGCAGGATCCATGGACTATGAAATTGGCCCCACTGGCAGCAGAGTGTTGAACCAAAGTGAGAAGGTCAAGGTAAGAGCATGGAAGGCCAATAAGAAGGAGGTTGTAGTTATGGCGAGGGATGACTAGAGCAGGAACTAGATTTTTGGCAGCGGGAACAGTAAGAAAGAGTCAGATTTTAGTGAAGTCCTGCAGGGAGAGGTGTTGGGCCTTAGCAACAGATTGATATGATAAAGTTGCTATAGCTGACTATTCTGTAACAACATTACCCCACTCTCTTTCTCTCTTTGTGTGGTTAGTGTTATTCACATTCTCAGCTGTTGTTAACTAAAGATTAGCACCTGTGAATTTACTACTTGTGAAAGAACTTAAGTGGGAAAATAGCTTCAATTATAGATCTGAATATAAGCAGCATTATGGACAACCTTGGTTAACCCTGATCTGCATAGATTGCCAATCGGAATATGACAAGTTCCATACCGGTCCTAAACCAAAGAATACTTTTTAGCCTCTCTCTATATAGAATAATGTCAGGAGAAATCAAATATATTTTCCTAATCTAAAATAAAAAAGGAGTTGAGAGGACTCATAGAAGACAGATAAAATGGTCAGAGCTACCGTTCTTGTTCCTTCCCTAACCCTCATCCTACAACCTGTATATGAGTATATTGAAAGATTAGCCCAATTAGTTGCAGCAAAAACATACTACTTTTCCAGTGTGTGCCACTAAGGTATATGGCCATCAAAGAAAACACTATAATGATATTAATGTTGGCCATGTCATGGATAAATGTTGCAGAACATTCCCTATTCATAAGGGAATCTGAAACTTCAATAATGCTGTTTATGAGTGCTAATGAAATTTTAGGTCGCATTAACAGAAGCATGTTTCCTGTTGCGAGATTCTGTGTAAAAGTTTACTATCATAGAAGCCATCAGAAATTGGCGATCTGACTTCCGACCTGAGCTAAACTTTGTAGTGCATTGCTCAGCCAGCCTGAGACTATGTTTTGTCCACATCCTGGGGGCTGCTAGGTATAATGCAATTAATGCAGTGGAAGTATCAGAGGTTATGGATGCCACATCTGGTCCGGTTTTATGGGATCGGTTTCAGAAGGTATCGTTTGCTGATGCAGTGGAGTTGATGGCGGCTGTGTAGACCACGACTTGTGAACATGATCTATGCCTGTCCTGGCTGGCAAAAGCCAGACGGGATACATTATGGCCATTGTTGGCCAGGATTGTCAGTGCCTCCTTTACAGAGGGCAGGGTTGTGGAGTGCCTGAAGGAGGCTGTGGTCTGACCCTTGCTCAAGAAGCCATCTCTTGACATTGACGCCCTTGCCAGCTACTGGCCAGTCTCTAACCTTCCCTTTTCAGGGAAGGTTATTGAGTGGGCAATGGCCCAACAGCTCCAGGGACATCTGGACCTCATCAGTTTCCTTGACCCCTCGCAGTCTGGGTTTCATCTGGGATATGGCACAGAGACTGCGCTTGTGGCCCTGGTCGACTGTCTGCGCCGAGAGCTGGATCAGGGTTGATTCACTCTTCTGTTCTTGTTAGATCTGTCAGTAGCATTGACACAGTTGACCATGAGATGTTGGTGATTTGCCTGTGGGACCGTGCTGGGGTGGGTGGAACTGTTCTTGAATGGTTTTGCTCATTCCTGGCTGGAAGATCTCAGTGTGTGGAACAGGGGGATTATACATCTACCCCCAAGACCCTCACATGTGAAGATCTATTTTGTCCTCTTTCCTGTTCAACGTGTATATGTAACGACTGGGCAAGTTTGTAAGAGGGTTTGAAGTCCGATGTCATCAATATGCTGATGACACCCAGTTGTACCTCTCGTTTTCTTCTGACCCAGGCCCTGCAGTCTCGGTGCTTAACTGGTGCCTGGCTGCAGTGGGGAATTGGAGTCGGGTGAGCCAGCTGAAACTGAATCCTGACAAGATGGAGGTGATGTTGGTGGGTAAAGGTGAGGGAGTGGAGGCCCCAATCATAGATGGGGTGTGTCCCTCACTAGTTTCCCAGGTTTGGAGTCTGTGTCCTCCTCTACTCACTCCATCTGGATGATCAGGTGGCAGCTGTGACGAGGAGTGCGTTTGGTAAATTACATCTGGTCCATTCCAACGTCTTCAACCATACCTCTCGAGTTCCGACCTGGCCACTGTCATCCATGCATTTATCCCCTCGAGATTAGACAAGTGTAATGTGCTTTACATGGGGCTACCCTTGGTGATGATCCGGAGACTGAAGCTGGTGCAGTATGATGCGGCCCATCTCCTTACAGGGACCAGTCTCCAGATGTACATAACACTGGTACTTCGCTCCCCAGAGTCTTCCAGGTCTGATTCAAAGTGTTGGTTATTACCTTTAAAGCCCTATATGGCCTGGTCCCCGCTTACTTGTGGGACCTCCTCACCCCTCGTGCCCTGAATCAGCCCCTGCGGTTGTCTGGGGGTGCCCGCTTGGAGGTTTCCCGGGTGGCCACATTCAAACAGGTGTTCTCGGTGGGTGCACCGCGGCTCTGGAATTCCGTCCCGGTGGAGATTTTCATCTCTCCCTGGATCTGGCTGTTTCGGAAGGCATTTGCTGAGGAGGACTGGTAGTGGGGGAGGGGTTATTGCCTTTTGGTTTTTACTGGACCCTTTTAGTATATTAATTGTTATGATTTTATTGTACTTATATTGTAGTTTTAGTTTACACTGTGCACCATCCTAGGCTGCCATTGGGCAAGAGGGGAGCAACCTAGAAATTTGTTAAAATAAATAAATACATAATCTGTGATGGAATTTGGATCCAAGTTCCATGTTCCTCCAGTGGGGCCATATTTTTCTGGTATGAAAGGCTAAATATTCTGATCTACACTGTACAAAGGCCCATTTTCACAACTCTGACAACATAAAGGGGTTTTAAAATGAGTAAAAATGTAATTCAGTTTGAAGAGGTCTTTGTGTAAATGAGAATCCATCCTGTTGTTCTCTGAATCAGGACTGAGATTCACCTATTACAAAGGACTTAATTCATGGCATCGTTGTTTGTTAAGTATCTTTCCATTGTTCTTTCTAGAATGAAGTTGTTTTCATTGTTTAATTATGAGGATAGGTATTTAAAAACCATCTTCAGAATTAACGGACTGTATTTTGGAAGAAATGAGAATTTGAGATAAAAAATCTTGAGATTGACAGGATATTATTAGCAGTAAAGTAGTAAAGTTAGTTTTTTGAAGTAAAATATTAACAACCTGTTAGAAAAAAATGTTAATTTGTTTGTGTTGGATTAAATATAATTTCTGCTTGTTTTTAAAAAAAAAAATTTCAAGTACAAACTTTGGCATAATATCTGAAGATGACTGAATTATCTCAACATTAACATTCACAGTCCTAAAGTGCCCATGAGGGATGTGTTCTCGCTTAAGTTTTCAGAGTTAAAATGGGTGAAGAATTAAAAATGCAATCCTCTTGTGCCCACTTCCTTTCCCCTTGAAATTGCAAATACAATATTTTCATCATAATTAGACCTGTTCCATGCAAAAACTCCTGCTTATCAGAAGAGTAGGGGAGAAATTGGTAAAACTGTAAAAGGAACGCTGTAAATTATTCCTCAAATGCTGCATAGGAAAGAATATGATCTACTTCTGCATCTGACATGTTTAGCAAATAATTTCAACAGTGTATTTTAGATACAGTTTGCCATCATTTACTTAATTACAAAAGTATGGGCTGCAGTTGCAGATCTTTGTGGCTATCATAACTTTTCTTGAAGTTCAGCCAACCAATGATAGTAAAGCTGTCATGAACTTAAAGGTGGTTGCAAGTCATTGCTTCTAGCTCTGTGAGCAGGAGGGAGCTAGGTAGAAGAAACCCGAAATAAATAAATAAATAAATAAATTTATATGTAATGTGGGGAATGTAAACAAGCAAGAATCATTATTAGTAAGTATTATTGGTTTTAAATTTGAGTTCTTTATTAGACAACTGCCTATGCACCAAGGAAGAGAACAAGATACACCCATTTTGTGCAGCTCTCAAGAAGAAAATTCAAGGAAGTCAAGCCTAAGGCTGCAATCCTGAAACTACTTACGAGCCTAAGAATAATTTCAGGCTTGTGGATAAAAAAAAATTATTTATTTATTTTATTTAAAAACTTGTTACCCTGCCTTTCCTGACACAGCAGCTCGGGGCCAGCTTACAAAACAATAATAATAAAACATTAAATCAGATAAAACAAATCAAAGCAGAAGGTTGTTAAAAACCCCAACCCACTGAACACCCTAACCCACTCCCCCCACCCTTCAACCATCTCCCCCGCCAAACGCTTGGCTGAACAGCCAGGCCTTATTTTTTTTATTTTTATTTACAAAAAACGTTTATCCCACACCCTCCTGCACCTCAGGGTGGTAAACACAAAAGCATAACAATAAAACCATATAAAACTACAAAATAAAGTGGACACATAAAATAGCAAATAGAAAATAAAACCCCTCCCCCCACCTCTCCTACCTGAAGGCCCGGCGGAACAACCAGGTCTTACAACATCTGCAGAAAGAGGGGAGGTCAGGGGACAGACAGGCGGTCAGGGGACAGACGGGCCTCCAACGGGAGAGAGTTCCACAGCCAAGGTGCGGCTACTGAGAACGTCCTGCCTGCCGTCACCACCCGGCATACCTGGGAGACTTTGAGTCAGGCGTTCCTGGTCAACCGCAAGGGCCACGAGATTACCTGAGGCTTGAGGCGGTCTCACAGGTAAACAGGACCCAAGTTGTTTAGGGCTTTATAAATCATAACCAACACCTTGAATTGGGTCCGGAAGACAATAGGCAGCCAGTGCAGAGTTCGGAGCACCGGTGTAATGTGCTCATGGTAGCCCATCCCCGTTAGGAGGTGGGCATCCACATTCTGCACCAGCTGCAACATCCAGACCATCGCCAAGGGTAGCCCCACGTAGAGCGCATTACAATAGTCCAGTCGAGAGGTAATGAAAGCATGGATGATGGTGGCCAGATCTGAGCCTGAGACATATGGCCGCAGCTGTTGCACCAGCTGCAATTGGCAAAATGATCCTCTCGCCACAGCCTCCACCTGATAATCCAGGCAGAGCTGCGGGTCGAGGAGCATCCCCAGACTACAAACCTGAGCAGCCAGAGGGGGTAGACCCCACCAATGATGGGAGCCACCACCCCCTCAGTCCTACCCACTAGCATCACCTGTCTTGTCAGGATTCAGCCTCAGACAGCTCATCCAGTCCCCTACAGCTGCTAAGCACTAGGTAAGCACCGAGACTGCCGGGCCTGAGTCTCCAGAAAACGAGAGGTAAAGTTGTGTATCATAGGCGTACTGATGACATTGTACACCGAACCCTCTCATGACCTTACCCAAAGGTTGCATATACACATTGAATCGGAGAGGGGACAGAATAGAACCCTGCGGGACTCAACAGCATGTGAGATTCCGGGGAGATGATGTACATTCCCTGAGAACCACCCGCTGAGTTCTCCCTGCCAGGAATGAGCAGAACCAGTCAAGAACAATTCCACTTACCCCAGCCTGGTCTCGCAGCCTTGCCACAAACATCTCATGGTCAACAGTATCAAACGCCACCGACACATCCAATAAGATCAAAATTGAGGCTCTGCCCTGATCCAATTCATGGTGTAAGTCATCAACCAAGGCCACAAGTGCAGTCTCCATGTCAAACCCGGGGCGAAAACCAGACTGCGAGGAATCAAGAAAACCGACCCAGTCCAGATGCCCTTGTAATTGCTGGGCCACCACACGCTCAATAACCTTCCCTAAAAAGGGAAGGTTAGAGACTGGTTGATAGCTGGCTAGGGAGTCAACGTCCAAAGATAGTTTTTTGAGCAGAGGTCGCACCACCACCTCTTTGACACGACTCAGCAGCCTGCCCTCCCTAAGGGAGGCATTGGTCCTAACGTCTCCTGGCTGGCCCCAACGGCCCTAATGTCTCCCGGCTGGCCTTCACCAGCCAGGATGGGCACGGATCTAATTCACAACAGGTGGCCCAAACTGTCCCAAGGACATCCATCACATCAGCAGATGACACCCACTGAAACTGATCCCACAACAACAGACATGGCGGGGCTTCCTGTACCTCTGATACATCCACTGTCATAAATGCAGTATTGAGATCATGGTGAATCAGGGTGATTTTATCCACAAAAAAAATCAGCAATCATGTCACAGCGGGCACTGGAAAATTCGAATTCCAGCAGAGAGAGGCCGGACTGACCAGTCTCTGCACCACCTGGAAAAGCTCAGCTGGACATGATTTTGGAGATGCGATGAGGGCATCAAAGAACTCCTTCTTTGCTGCCCGCACCACAACAGCATAAGCTCTTAAAATAGCTTTATTTATTTATTTATTTATTTATTTAAAATTTATATTCCGCCCCTCCTGCCCTCAGGGCAGCCTGGGGCGGTGAACAACACTCAATAAAAACAATACAAAAATTTTAAAACAATTTAAAAATACAATATGTGGGGAACCCTCCACCCCCACCCCTTGCCAAATTATGCTGCAATTGGTCAGCTTCAGCACGAGTCCGGCACCACTGGCGCGCCAACCGCCATCCATCTGGCTTCATCTGGCATAGGTCCTCCGTGAACCATGATGACCCCCGCTGTCGGCTCTCTGGAAGCGAACGCTTGGGAACCATTTGGTCGATAGCCTCAGCCAACAAGCTGCCCCAGAATGCAATGAGGTCATCAAGTGAATGATCATCAAGTTCAGAAGACATTTCCCCTAGAGCATTCTGAAACCTCTCTGGTCTCCAGAGGCGAACACAGAGAACCGGCCCTGCAACTTTCCGGGGGCAGACATGCACCAGGAGGTTGATCTGGAGGAGTTAATGATCCATCCATGACAGGGGTAAAGTCATTACATCCCCCACCACCGAATCCCCCGCCTCAAGGCTGGTGCAGAACATCAGGTCAAGGGTATGTCCCCCTGCATGCGCTGGGCCCATAACTCTCTGAGACAGTCTCATGGTTGTCATGGCATCCATGAACTCACACTCTGCTCCCCCTAAATTGACATCGGTGTGGATATTGAAATCCCTCAGGACCAAAGTCTTCAGGGATCACAAGACCACCTCCGATACCAATTCTGCTAGAGTGTGTAGGGATCCTGCACTACAGGTAGGTGTGCAGTATACCAATAGTAGCCCTAATCTGTCTCCTGACAAATCAATCACATGGTGGACCCCCTCCATGTCTGAGATGGTCTGCACAGGATACTGCCTCACAGACCAAGTGTCCTTAAAAACAACAACTACACTGCCTCCCTGCCCCTCTGATCTAGGCTGGTGCTGCACAGAGTACCTGGCTGGAACAAGGTCAGCCAATATTTGCCCTGACTCATTGTCCAGCCAGGTCTCTGTACACATAAAAGGTTGGCTGATTGATCCAGGATCAACTCCCAGATTGCTGTTGATTTATTGTCAACCAACCTTGCATTCAACAGCGACAGCTCTAGACCAGGAGCTCCTCCAACTCCGATCCCTGTATCACCTACCTGGGGGCCTATGCAGGGGACAGGAACTAAATACCTGTTCCTCCCCACAGTTGGTCTCTGCCTCCTAGAGAGACCATAATTACCCAGGCCCATCATGACCCTGATGACTGTGGACAACCCCCTGGCCCCCTCCTCCCTCCCCCGCGATGGCTGTCCTGCCAGACCCCCGAGGAAATACCATCCCTCTCCTATCCCCTTCCCCCCTTCCTTCTCCCCCACAATACCCTATCCCCCATCCCCTGTTCCCCCTCTCTCACTGGGGGACCAGAACCCCCACCCTTATTGGGTCAAGCCCCCCTCTCTCACCAGGGGTCTGTACCCAACCTTCCCCAATCCAGTCCCCTCCCCACCCCCACATGTGCAGGAGAGGGAACTGTATTATCCTCCCCCATCCCTTAATATATACCCCAGCCAGCTACCCTAAAAACGCCCATGCTCAGCCTCCCCCAGCCCTCAACTAAGGGCTGAACCCAAGGGCCCTTGAGCATGGCCCTTAGACATGTGGCCTGCAGCGACACCGGGCCACCTGTCCTTTAACCCCCACTCCCCCTGGAAGTCACCTGAAGGGGGGAGGAGCCCCTGACCTCATCCCCATCCATCCTACAATGGAGGAGGGGGGACAACAGCTGTCCCAGGGGGCTCAACTCCCTCCCCTATTGGGGCGAGCCTATCTGGCTCCCAGCCCCCAACAATGGAGCAGGTCCAGGTTCAGCTCCCAGTGGCGATGGGGCTGGCAGCCCTGATGGAAGTGGTGGTGGCAGCGGCTGTGGTGGCAGTGGCTGTGCCTTGCGGCGATGCCAGGCCACCTGTTCTTTAACCCCCCTCCCACTGGAAGTCACACAGAGGGGGGAGGAGCTCCTGACCTTTTCCCCACCCCTCCTACAATAGAGGGGGAAACAACAGTTGCCCTGGGGGGCTCAACTCCCTCCCCTGTCAGGGAGAACCTACCTGGCTCCCAGCCCCCAATGACGGAGCAGGTCCGGGTCCAGGTTTGACTCTTGGAGGTAGCAGGGCTGTCAGCACTGCTGGAAGTGGCAACTGTGCCCTGTAGCGATGCAGGGCCATCTGTTCTTTAACCCCCCTCCCACCAGAAGTCACCCGGAGGGGGGAGGAGCCCCCAACATCGTCCCCATCCCTCCTACAATGGAGGATGGGGGACAACAGCTGTCCTGGGGGGGCTCAACTCCCCCCCCTATTGGGGCGAGCCTACCTGGCTCCCAGCCCCCAATGATGGAGCAGGTCTGAGTTCGGCTCCCGGTGGTGGTGGGGCTGGCATCCTTGCTGGAAGCGGTGGCAGCTGTGCCCTGCGGCAATGCTGGGCCGCCTGTTCTTTAACCTCCCCCTCCCACCGGAAGTTACCCAGAGGGGGGAGGAGCCTTACAGCTTCGTCAAAAAAAGGGGAGGTCTGGGGCCAACCAGGCCTCTGCTGGGAGGGAGTTTCACATCCTTGGTGTAGCCACCGATAATGCCCTCTCCATCGTGGTCCCCCAGAAGACTCGGGGGACCTCAATGAAGGTGACCCCGGATGACTGCAAGGGTCAATCCAGGGCCAGAGGGGTGAGGCAGTCCCACACATTGGCAAGTAGGGAGGCAGGTTATGAGAGGTTTCTAAAAAGTCTTACCTACATACAGCTTTGGTCAAATTCTGCCCAGAGTTATTCTGATATCCATCTAAAGATTTGGTACCACCCAGTATCAATGAAATTACTCCAATGGTACCAGGACACCTCAAAGAAGAATTTGAATAATTTAATTACAACCATTTCAATGTGTTCGTTACCAGCTGTATGCTGTAGGTTAGGGAGAAATTTAAATCTTTGCTTCAAATGTCTTAAATCTTGTTTCTCTACAATGATGGTATCAGAGAGTCTGGATTAGGAAGTGGCAGGAAATGGTATTTATTTTGATGTTGCACATATAAACTCTAACAACTGGGCAGCAGGTGTTCTGTGTGAAGTGGTGGTGTGCACAACAACATGCTGAGCAGGGACGTAGCTAACTTGGGATGGGCCCAGGGACAAGAAATGTCCATGCCCCCCCCCTTTTTTTTTCCTTCCAGTGACAAAGCTACCAGCTGGCCTATGAGCACCTTCCAACTCAGCCTAGGGGCGCTAGGCTGCTGGTGCTCGGGACTTACTTTCTTTCTGCAGAGTCTACAGTGTGCTGCTGGTGGCCTGCTGTTGGACCCATCCATCTTCTGGGCCAGCGGTGAGCTGGTCCCACGGTTCACTTTGTCCCTCATGGCTTGCTGCTCACATGCTGGGGTCAAGTGCGGCCAGCAACAGCAGTGCCATTGCTGCCACAGCTCACCCGACCAGCCCTGGAGGTCGGGGGCTAGTCGGGTGGGCCAGAGCAGGCTGGGATGGCTTGATGCAGGGAGGTCTTGAGCAGGAAGGTTCCCGGTAGTAGTTCCACTCAGTTACTGAGTGGAGTCACTGCCAGGCACCTTTCCGCTTAGGCTGGGCCTCCCTTGAGTCAGCCCGGACCGAACCGGGTCAGGACTGGTGGGGAGAATTCCTCCTCCACAGCACCAGGGAGCAAGCTGAGCTGCGAGGCTTGTGAGTGTGACCTGGCCTGATGCAGACTGATGCATGGGGCCCCTCCCCCTCCCTTCCCATGTTTGCAACATTGTGTGAGACACAATGTTGCAACCACAGGCAGGGAGGGGGAGGGGGCCCATGAAGCAGTCAGAAGGGTCCCCAGCCAGCTCAGGTGCCAATTTAAAAAAGAAAAAATGGGGAGGGGATGGAGGTGGTGGACCCCCAACCAGTATGGACCCCGGGACGAATGTCCCTGTTTTTTGAATGGTAGCTACACTCCTGATGCTGAGCAACCAATCACATTGTTACTTTTTGCTCCTGAACCCAAAATTGTTTGCTAAATTTATCTGTTTGATAAAGGCTTATTCTTAGATCAAGATGTTTTGAGATTAATTTTCCAGGTGGAAGACTGTCTCTTACAGAAGTAGAAGATGGGGAAAACTTGGGCCATTTTCTAATGGGACACACCTACGTGGGTTCCCCCCCTTCCCACCCACCTGAGCACCCACCTGAAAGTGGTGTGGGTGGGCGCCCACTCCCTTGACTCATAAACCACCCACTCATGCCCATGCATGAAGCATTGGGGAAAAACCCGGCATACTCTGTGCGTGGGCAGGGGTGCGCACCCAGCACACAACTGTCCCGGAGAATTTGAATCCCCACATCACATGGACCCACCCCCCAGCTGTGCCCATTTAAAAATGGCCTTGGTTTAGCAGTAGCACATATGAAAACGATCTAGGGATTGTGGTTGATCACAAACTGAACATGAGTCATCAAAGTGATATGTCTGCAAAAAAGGCTAATGCAGGTTCAAGCTGCATTAAAAGAATCATGTTTCCTGTTGCACAAAAGTCTCCTAAAGTTTTCCAGGCTATAGTGGGCGCACTGCTGGTCTAAGAGACTCAGGTCCAGTGTCTGTCAAAAGTACCATCGTGGTTACTGACTGCTCCAACCCCCAAATAAAAGACTTGAATAGACTTCTTAAATGCATATTATATATTTTTAAATTAAAGGTTAACATACCAGTGAATTATACCTGATGTACCCATCTTTTGGCTGGCCTAGTCAGTGCAGGCAGGTAAGTAAAAGAAAACTCTTTGGTGAGAAACAGATAATTAAACATTTGGTGATGAGCATGTAGGCAGGAGTCTGTGTGAGTGTAAGAAGGTAAATGATTAGAAAACTATTCCACTCCGACTGTAAGTAATTGCATGTGTGTGTGTGAGCATGTATTTGAATATCTATATGCATGTATGTGATTACATAATATGTAAGCTCAGAGTTCTTTTCATACCTAGAGAAGCCATGACTCTCCCCAAAAGTGTTTTCTCTTCAGTAGGGGGGTGCACCAGGGCCCCATGTTGTTTTTTGTTTTTCATTATCATTTTTGTTATTAAAATGTGTTATTAACAAAAATGAAAACAACAAAATGTCTTTTTTTGTTGTTGGTATCAGTACCAATTTCAGATGAAGTTTTTTTTTTTTTTAATATTGGTATACACACAATATCTAGTTCTATTTATATAATAAATAAATTAGGATTATAGGATAGGAATTATATATATTAGGATTATAGGATAGGAATATTTTGTATTATACATAGGTTAGGTTTAGCTTAGATTCTCTCTGTGTGTGTGTATATAGAGACATACACAAAATATTCCTATCCTATCCTATAATCCTAATATATATATATATATAATATACTGACAGTAAAGGGTAAGGATTGGAAAGGTAAGGTGGTAGGAATATATATGGGAGGATTTTTAGTGCAAGCACGAGCAGATTCTGCAAATGCACAGTGACAGAGCAATAGCTAACACAGAACCAGAGTCAAGCAACCCAGCCCTGCAGTAGAAAGGGTTGCGGTGCCCTTCCCCAGAGTCCCCCTGTTTGGTTGTGG
>QEPC01008785.1:744965-765811 GCA_003113815.1 Sphenodon punctatus
ATCTGATCTTCTACTACTACTACTACTACTACTACTACTACTACTACTAAGTAATAGTTTCTATAGTGCTACTTTACCAGTCACAGACTATCTGAGAAAGGTACCCGTCTAGTGGGCTTACAATCTAAGATGGACACGGATGTGGGGAACACAGGGAGAGACAGACAGACACATTCCCATTTTACAGATGGGGAACGGAGGCGGAGAGTTTGTGACCTGCCCAAGACCACCTAGTGAGTTCATAGATAAGGGTGAGATACAAACCCTGGCCGCCCAGGTCCATGTCCAGTACCGCATCCACTACACCACACTGGCTCACTGATCTGGTCCAAATCAGGTTGAATTGTCCTGTGGAGAGTGGGCCTGGCCAAATCAGAAGTGTTCCATCCATGGCCTGAAGATCTCAGCTACCTACAGGACAAGAGGACAGGCTATCCAGAACCAGGCCATGGGCAGGGAGCAACAGTCAAGGTCCCTCTGTCCTCCTCTTCTCTCTGTCCACTCAGGACAACCAACCCCAGGCCAGGGAGAGCCAACCGGGGCACATGGCCTCCCCGGGAGGGAATGATGTGATTGTTATGGAGGGTTGTGGGCAGTAGGAGCTTGACTGGCATGCCCTGCTTTACTCCTCCCCTCTCTGCCCACCTGCAGACCAGGCCATGGCCAGAGGGTGTCAGCCTGGACACCTTGTCACTCCTGATGGGAAAGATGTGATGGAATGGAGGGGCATGGACAGGTGGACTTTCACCGGCACACACCCTGACTTAGGCTGCTTTTAAACGAGACAAGAAACACAGCTGATCCTTTGATCAGTCGCGTTTCTTTGCGCTTGTTTAAATTACAAACTCACATTTAAGCCGGCTCTTCCCCGCATCAGACCGGGCAGGCAATCCTGCCCCGTCCAACGCGGATCGACGCTGTGCTGGCTTCACGGCACATTTCCAGGGTATGTAGCTGAGTGCACATGCGCAGAAGGATGTGCATGCGCACTGAGTCTCTACGCCAGGTCTGATGCTCAGAAGAGCATCAGACCTGGCGTAGAGAGAAAGGCGGGTGCCCGATCCCGCCTCTGAACGATCCCGCTTGTCAGCAGGATCATCTAAAAGCACTCTTACTCCTCACCTCTTTGTTGCCATGGGCAACCAAGCCCTGGCCAGGGGGAGCCAGCCTGGCCTCCTCTGACCCCCCCTCCCCCCCTCTTCTAGCCTAGTGCTGTGTATGGCAGACGGTGCCTAGGTTTATCCCCTGAGTTTTCCAATCAGTCATTTTAGGAATACTTTTATGAGTACAATGAATTTTCAAACCCAGGGGATAAAGATATTTGTCTGTTTAAATTTATTTGAATCACTTAAAAACTGCCATCTGATCCCCTCTGAATTCCACCCCCTTTAAGTTCCTAAGCGATTCACCGAAATTCAGAGAGATCAATTCCACCCCCACTAGGTTTGAAAATTATAAACCTAGGCATGGTCTTCAATATACAGTACTATTCGATTTGACATGGAGAGCTCATGAGCCTGCATGCAAGGGGGATATACCATGATGGGCCCATGGGCTTGGGAGGGAAAAGAACTTATGTCAAGATTACTGGCTTTTTTACTTCATTTCTCAAAATTGTTTAATTTTTTTCAAAAAAAATTATTGTACATTATTTAACTGTCAAATACTTTAAAAGGCCAGCGCATGCCAGAGTCAAACATGTGCTGTCCCAGCTTGTCCTGGTTGGCAGCACTGCTAGTTGAGACTAGGGCTGAAATGGCAAGCTGCTGTGGTAGCTTTTTCCAATAGAAAAAGCTCTTCCACAATGAGTGGCACGGTACGATAGAGATGTTCATTCCGCTACTTTCATTCCACTACCACCAGCTGCGAAAATAGCGGAACAATGTTTGTTCTGACAATTTAGATCTTCAAATAGCAAACAGAATGTTAGGGGTTGTTTGCAAAGGAATAGAAAATAAAACTGAGGATATCATAATGCCTCTGTACAAATCGATGGTACGACTGCACCTGGAATATTGTGTGTAGTTCTGGAACCCCCATCTCAAAAAAGACATAGCTGAACTAGAAAACGTACAGAGAAGGGCAATGAGAATGATAAAGGGTATGGAATGGCTTCCATACAAGACAAGCTGGGTCTCATCAGCTTAGAGAAGAGAAGACTGAGAGGAGACATGATAGACGTTTATAAAGTCTTGAGTGGTGTGGAAAGAATAGATAGGGAATGGTTATTTACCCTCTCAAATAATCCGAGAACTAGGGGACACTACATGAAACTAGCTGCCATCAGATTTAAAACAAATAAAAGGAAGTAATTTTTCACTCAACGCATGATTAACTTATGGAATTTGTTACCAAGAGGACATGTCAAGGCCAGTAAAAAGGTTTTAAAAAGGACTGGATAAGTTCTTGGAGAGTAGGTCCATTAATGGCTGTTAACCAAGTAGCTTTCGGGATGAACTTCTTATTGTTGGGAGCTTGGAGTGAACAACGAGGAATGGAATGCCCATTGTGACTGTTGGTTGTTCTCCCATGCGAACAAGATTGGCCACTGTTGGAGGACAGGATGCTGGGCTTGATGGACCATTGGTCTGACTCAGTATGACACTATTTATGTTCTTATGTTCTGCAATGTTTGTTCTGACAGTTTCTGAGATTGTTCCAGTGGAATTAGCAAAATGCCAGTAGAAAAGCTGCAGAAAGTGGCGGGCACTTGCAAAATGGTGGAATGAAATAGTGGAGTAGAAAAAGGAGTTGCCACTTCAACCCTAGTTGAGACTTCAGTGTCCAGTCTCACTGCAGCAACTGAACTCCAATTCCACTAGGTCTTTAATATTGGTGAATGTATATGTTGTTGGAAAGAGCTTTAGGCCTCTGCTGGGCAGCACTACTGGGCACCCGCAAGTGTTGCCTGGACACCACCACTTGTGGGTTTCTGCATTGGTGTCTGTCTATCTGTTTATCTGTCTATCCACTTATGTTGAAAAATTAATTGTACTCATAAAAGTATACCGAACAAGTACATTTAATAGGGCCGTTGCTGGGCTCCACCACCACCAAGTGTTGCAGGTTGCTGCTTAGGTGGTGGAACAATAGCAGCTAGGCAGTCTCTTTCATATGTGGTAACAGCACCTAGACAATCTCTTTCATACACCGTAACAACTAGCACAAAGTTTTGAAGATGTGCTGTGTGCCTTTTATGCCTTTTCCTGCCTAGGTGCCTAGATAGGTTCTATAAAAGAATAAGAATATAAAAGTTTCCTATAAAAAATATTGTGTAAAATATTGGCAACTCCCCCAGCCCCTTCCACTTACCTGGACCTCTAGCCCCTCCCACTCCAACTCACACCAGACAACATTTTTGCACCCCCAGCTTCTCTCACATCAGGAACCACCAAAACAAGCCCTCCTGTGCCCCCCAGTCCCTCTTCTGCATCATTTATTTCTGTCCCCAGCCTCCTTGTTCTCTGGCTAGAAATCTACAGTCACCCACCCCACCCCCCTTTACTGGGATTTTTCTTTTGAGGGGCCTGAATGAGCCTGACTGGGGTGGGAGGCAGCTAGAGGAGGCAATGGATGGAGTCCGGACTGCGATCAGAAACAAGGTTGAGGCTGTTACTAACAACTTCCCCACCCCTTAGGTGGTCAACATCAAGTCAGGATTTTCTAATTATTCTCTACACTGTGGTTTGTTTTTGATTAGTTATTTTACTTTTGAGTCACTCTTGCGGGGCATAATTGTGGGCTCTTCCATCAATTACAATGGGTGTACACAGACAGACAGCATCCCCTGGATGCCCCTGTCACCTCCTGGGTTTACTGATCTGTTTGAAGGGCACCCATCAGATGTGAAACCCAGAGCAGGCTGGGGCAGCTCCATGGCAGCCCAGCATGGTGTGGTCCGCAAGATCACAGAGCACATCATGCGTAGCAGGCCAACCAAACCCTGGGCATAGGCCAAACACGGCATTGCTGCCCATCTGTTGGGGAGAGCCACGGTACACCTCCATGCCTATCCATCCATTTATATGTTTAGTACAATGAAGTCACAAGCACTAGCCTAGAGCGTTGGATGGGTACCTGCAACTCTATGGTGCAGGTGAGGGTGCCACTCAGGGAACCCGCAGTCTGGGGATACCAGTGGTCTGTCGGACGTGGTCCTGACTGGAGCTGGTCTGGTAACTGGCAGCCATAGGGGTGGGTCCCTGGAGCGGCTCTGGGCTCTGGCAAGCTCCCCAACTGTCTGAAAACACCCAGTGAGTGAGGATTGCACTCCAACTGTATTGGTAGCCTTTGAAACCTTAGTCTATAGTTTCTTTGTAAAAGGATGGGATTTTCACACACTGTGATATTACTTTTACAAAGTTACTAGCAGCCCATGTGAGTGTCCAGGCCTGCCCTGCCTCCCTCCTCCAGCCTGACCAAAATCCCGCCCCTGGCTGTGATGTGGCCGCACATGATAGGCGACAGCATCCACTGTTCAAAGCCCTGCTGTGGAGCTTGCATAATGGCAGGGCAGAAGAGGCCCGGACAGATGGGCTACCATACCTTGGACAACCCTATCCCATTTTGGGTAAGGCTGCTACGAGACGTGTCCTCAGCCTTTTTCTGGGGATGCATCACATAGCACTCATCTTCTCGCTCCACCCGTCAGCGGATCAGGAGGGCACCGGCGACACGATGCACTGCATTGCATGGTATGACTGCACAGAGTAGGTTATGGATGCCCAACATGTGGCTGCACCCGTTGTTTCCCATGAACAGAGTTCCATTGACATATTTTAAACTATTCAGAACTATTCCATTACTGAAAAAAATCATCTAGCAGAAAATCTGTGTCCTGTGTTGATAGTGAATTAATTCAAGTGACTAATACTCATGTGAGCTATTATTAAATAAAACAACAACAATCCCAAAATAAGAGAGTTACAGGAAATCACCTGCTACTCATCTCAGACTGTCATTTGGGTCCGTGTTTCAGCCTAATTTAACGGCACCCAAGTGAGTTCATAAGAAAACAAACTGTTCCTTTTCCTACTGCTTCCTCGAGCTGCAATCGTCTGATATTATGCGCGGCAATGGTTTACATGCAAATTGTAGTTTTCAAATGTTGGAGAATAAAACTAAATGCTCCTGACCCATTTTAAATGCCTTTTGGTGCAGTGCAGCATAGATAATTTAGACTCAAGCTGTTCTAAGTGCATACAATTAGATTTGATTTAGGTCAGTCACCCTACTATAGGCCAACTAACATTTTCACTTCAAATCAAAGCTGAATTTCCTCTGATGCTAACCCTGTCATAATGGGCAGAACATAATTCCTTTGCTTATGATACATAAAAGATTGGGATCTTATTGATTCCCTAGCAATTGTATGGGTTCAGTTCTTTCTCCTTTATTTACTACAGAATTGCCTCTATGATTAGGTTCTTCGGCTGCCCTATAATCTTTCAATTATATCCTCTGGATCTTGTCACTACTAAACTGGATTAAGGCCTTGATTCCAGATGAGATTAAAGTTTAAGAGAGTTTGAGGATATAAAGATAAACAGTTAATGTGTTTTCTTTTCAGAAGGCGAAAAAGTGTAAAGCTTAGGCTTGCAGAGAAGTGGGACAAATACAGCTGGGTAACAGTTTCAGGATTATATTTATTACACATTAGGATAAAGTAGGATCTGAATCCCAGCAAGGGACGTAAGCCTTTTAACTAGTGTTGTTAGCACTTTTGTAGAGCTGAAAAGATTCTTATCTTTTTGTAGGTCACCGACACGGTTGCACCCAAGCATCCGCTCCCAATGCCTCAAAAGCGCGTGCACACACACACACACACACACACACACAAACACACACACATTATACGAATAGGGCTGAAACTTGACCTCAGTAATCTCACAAATCTCATCCAGAATGGGCCTCTCTAGGAGATTTTTGAGATCTAGAACCAGTCTAGAATCAGCCATTCTTGATACTGTTGCAATGAGATTCTCAAAAAAAATTAAAAACACTCTGCACGTGTGCAAAATGGCCACCGCAGCTGTTCTGTGCATGTACTGCCCTTTCCCAAGATCGCGGGCCGCATTCCCCATAATGGCACAGAGTTAGCCTGTGCCATCTTGAAAAAGGGCCATGCATGTGCAGAACAGCTGTGGCGGTCATTTTGCATACACAGAGCATTTTTAAATTTTTCAAGAATCTCGGAAGATGTCAAACTGGTAGCAAGATCTTATTGAGCTCTCACTGGTGATTCTCGATTCTTACAAGATTCTTGCAAGAATCAAAACAATTCTCATTTCAGACCTATACGGAGGACCCGAGGCAACTGAAGCAGGACCTGAGGCAGCTGAAGCAGGAAGGTAGCCTGATAGACAGCAGGTGGCACTTAACCTGAAGTTGATCAATTCCGGCATAGATAATTTTTGAAGGACTATGCTGTAGTTGTGATGGCAGCAAAGAAAGTTTTCTTCTATCATAGCATCTGCAAGGTCTCGTCTGGCTGAGCTGTTTCAGCTGGTTAGAGGTCTGGTTGTTTTGGCCTGTCTCCACCAGGAAATGGTGTCATCTAATGCTCACTATGACATTTTTATTAATTAATTTGCAGGCAAAATCACTTGTATTTACTACAACTTGGGTGCTGCCACTTTGACTGCAGGATCAGAGTCTGAAGCTCAGTCTTGTCCTGTTTATTTGGACCAATTTCAATTAGTAATCAACTACATTTGTGGAGGAGGTGCTTGAGGCAATGAGGGCAACCATTTGTCAATTAGATCCTTGCCCTTGCTGGTGAAAGCAAGCTGGAAGATGTTGGGGCTATTGCTGGCTGGGGTTGTCAATGCCTCCCTTCAGAAGGGCAAGGTGCCGGATGCCCTTAAAAATGCAACTCTGGCCTTTGCTTAAGAAACCATCCATGGACGCTGACTCTCCAGTCAGCTATCAGCTGATTTGACCTGTCGCTAACATTCCCTTTTTAGGGAAGGTTATTGAAGCAGTTGCAGGATCAACTCAATGCTTTTGGATTCCTGGGTCCATTTTGATCAGGTTTTCATGCTGGGTATGTCATGGGAACTGTTCTTGTGGCCTTGGTTGATGATCTGAACCTGGAAATGGATCTTTCTCTCTTTCACCTTTGCATGGGCTTTAAACCCACCTTTGTAAAGCTATAAACACAACTTGTCAAGCTGGAGCACCTTCGAGGGGAGACAAAAACCCAGGCACAGCACATGAAGGGGGGAGGGGATGAGAATGGAGAGCAGAAAAAGGGAGGAACTGGGCATAACACCATGGTGCAGGAACACACACACACACACGTTGGGAAATGGAGGCTGGCCAAAGCACAGGAGTGAGGGGAGACACTTCTATGTGGAAAGTGGAGCAGTTGAGAAAAAACAGAAAGGGAAGCCTCTTTTATAAGGGGAAGGGATGGACTTTGCAAAGCATGGGGGTGGGGAGATAACCTCATCTCTATGGGGAAGTGGGGGACTAAGCACAAGGAAGTGAAGAGCTACCATGATACTCTGGAAACCCTGATATAAGTTAAGAACCATTCTATGTCAATTGGATAATATGGGAAATTAAAAATGGCATAAATTAAAAGATGCATAGTCAATTTTCAAACTGTAAAAGCATGAATGGTCTAAAAAGCACACCTGGATTTTCTGACACCTCTACACTTCCACATAGAAAAATAAACACACACTAACCCCCATAAACTAGATATTCTCTCAAACCCCCACGAAAAGCACATCTACCTCCCATTTTCAAATGGCTGTAACTGTTTTATTTTAATCTGATCTGCATTAACTTCTATCCCTCACCAAGCAATTGTTCCTACCAAATTTCAAAGTGATAGGAAAATAATATCTATTTTATATGGAATAGAATTTTTGTGGTTTTTAATAGAGAATGCAACATGCCTTAACTATAGATCTGCTCATGCAGCTGCTTAATACCATCTTAACTAATATTTAAAAGTGCATGGAAAGGTGACTAAGAGAGAATATTTACAGGCTTCCTGTCCGTCAGATGCTCAGACTTGTGAGTCGGATTACCACTTTCCTTAAAAAATAATGTGCAAGTGTTGGATGGAATACAATTCAATTCGAGGTGTGGGGGAGGGGACAGGGGGAGGGACTGCCTTTTGTTTTGGTTTTTGCACACCATGGCATGGCCTTGGCCTGGGATATCATTGTGGCCCATTGGCAGCTCTAGCAGATGACATGGATGATGGCCACATGGGAACCTCATGCATATGCCTTGGTCCAACATACCTCAGAGACCGCCTCAACCCCTGGGTTCTGGATCGACCCCTTCAGTAATCAGGGAGTGCCCTCCTGTGGGTGTCTCGGGTGTCAACTATGTGGAGGGCGTTCTTGGTGGCCACACCACAATTGTGTAATGTCCTCCCATTGGAGGTTCGTCTTTCTGCAGACCTCCCCTCTTTTCGTAGACAATGTAAAACCTGGCTGTTCCGCCTGACAACGGGGAGGGTAGGATGGGGGGGGGGGGGGTTGTTAGATGGGGTATTATTGCTGCTTTTATGTATTACTGTTTTAAATATTTTTTTAGATGTTTTATGAGTTTTATTGTTGTACGCTGCCCCGAGCTGCCTGTGGCAGAAGGGGGCAGCATAAAAGCTGAATAAAATAAATAAAAGTTGTGTTTCAGGGGTTGGTTGGTCTTCAGAGCATAGAATGTGCACAATTCCCCTGTGGTTTCCTCTGTCCTTCACGGTTTGTGGAACCCTGACTGTGTGCTGGAGTTCTGGATCATGTCCAAGATTTTTTTGTTGCTAAATGGTTAATTTTAAGGAAATAGAAAATTCCCAATGTATTTTCATTCCCAGAATGGTTAAAAGAACTTGTTCATGTTGCTTTAATGGAAAAACTTACATGGATAAATAGACATGATTGGGCTCAATATAATGAAATATGGTGTAATATGACTCCTCCTTTAAGTTTATAAATTGATTTGTTTGTAGTTTGGTATTTGAGTCTAAAGGTATATGTATATTTGTTGATATATAAGGTCAAGCACTCCCTTTCCTCAAACCCCTACTAGTTTTATAGTATGTATGTTTAGTTATCTATTTTGGAATGCTTAGTTTTGTATTTATTTCATTGTTTTGTTGGTATTTATAAAAACTAACAAAGTTTTAAAAATATTCTTATATTTTTTCCTCCCACATAGACCATGACCTTGTCTCACAAGAAGAGACATAGGCCATGGTTGTTCTGAGTGTGCTCTGTTTATGCAGTGCTATAAGGAGAGATAACACTTCAGGCTAGTATCAGAAAAAGCATGAGGATAATAAAAACTGAACTTGATAGAAAAGGAGGTATAGAAATAACTGCAAAGACCAGCTGAGTTTTCTATATTGTGGTATAGGGACAGTTTGAGTAAAGGGAAGAAAGTCATTTATTTCTAGACTCCAGGAATAATGGAGGTGCCAGCTGAATAGAAGGTGCCACTGAGCAGTAGTTAGAAGTCTAGTAGGAGAGTTTAGAGGACAGACCATCTAGTTAATCTAAAAATACAGAAGCTTTCCTCTCCAAACACACAAAGTGACTATCAACAGATATCACAATTGCCAGCTAGTCTGAATACATATGACTTCAGGGACAAAACCCAGGCCCTTTAGTTCCAAAAAGAAAGACATCTACCACTAAGGCTGCATTCCCATCTGTGGCAGCGATGGCGGCAGAGGGAGGGGCCAGGGAAGATGCGGCAGTGCGGATGAGCGGGCTGACAGAAAAAGAGCCGGTGCGAACGGGGATCAGCCGCGGCTTCTCTCACTCATGTCAGGGTGCAAAATCCTGCCCTGACATGCGCGAGAGAAGCCACGGCATATCTGCTGCCGCAGGTGGGAATGCAGCCTTATTTATATACACTAAAGGAAAATGCTCTTAGCAGTAGTATTAATAGGGCTTTGGAGGCCAGCCATTAGAAGACAATGCATGCTTGAGCAGGTCTAGCACTGTTTCAGGGAAAGTGGCATGCATGCACAGACACAGTACAAAACATCATGTTTTACCCTATTACCATTAGGTAAAGCTCATCCGTAAATGCCTAAGACAGTAGTTCCCAAACATTTTGTCTTTGTGACTTCATTTTATTATTATTAAGCATTTATATAGCACCAGCAGTGTATCTGGCACTTTACAATTGTTATTATTAGAGACAGGTCTCTGCCTAGTGGGTTACAAACTGAGATGGACAAGAGTGAGGAGAACACAGGGAAATACATGCATATTCCCATTTATTACAGATGGGGAACTCAGGCTGAGAGGTTGTGACTTGCCCAAGGCCACCCAGTGAGTTCATGGCTATGACAGGATTTAAGCCATGGCTTCTCAGGTCCAAGTCCAGCATCTTATCCACTACACTACACTGGATTTCTAGGCTGAGAGGTTGAAATTTGCCCAAGGCTACCCAGTGAGTTCATAGTTATGGCAGAATTCGAACCCTTGATCCCCAGGCTAAATATAATCTTGTGATTCCAGACAGCAAAGTAGATCACATATCAGATGAGATTGCAACTCCATTTGCATGTGGCATTGTCACACTTAGGGCTGGGAAGCTCTGAACTAGAAGTTCATGAGAATTACAGTGAAAAAAGTGAGCATCCACTGGAACTTTCACATAAGAGTTCACATTTTCCTGGTTGCAAGGAAGAGACAAATTTAAGAACAGGTTTCATTTCAGTTTTGTACCCCTCCCTGTGTTGTTTGTGTGAGCTGTCTGTGTTCCCCCTCCCATCCCTGTGTAGATAGATAGATATTAGATAGTTACTATAGATAGATAGTTGTAGGAGTTGTCTTAGTTATAGAGATAGATAGAGATAGTGTGTAGTGATTCAGTTTTAATATTTTATAGTGTGTTTGTGGGTCTAGGCCTTTGTAGATATTAGATAATTATCTATTTAGTTCCATA
Organism: Sphenodon punctatus; assembly: GCA_003113815.1. Taxonomy (NCBI): domain Eukaryota; kingdom Metazoa; phylum Chordata; class Lepidosauria; order Sphenodontia; family Sphenodontidae; genus Sphenodon; species Sphenodon punctatus. Next base: position 755,889 of record QEPC01008785.1, read on the forward strand.
GGTTTTAGAATAGTTAATAGCAGTTAGAGTTAGTGTAGTAGTTATATATAATATTCAAATTTTGAATAAATAAATTTTAAAAATATAAAAACTTCCTCCACATAATTTGGAAAGGAAAAATGGAGAAGAGAAGCAGGAAAGGCCGGTCTGCTGGCCGTAAGGCAGGCAATGGGGCACGTAGCAGGGGCCATGCCAGCGGAGCAGCAGGCATCAGCAGCAGCCCAAGCCCATCACCACGTCCCAAACTGCACAGGCTTGATTTTGGCAGTCAGGCTTCAGAGGCTCCCAGCAGTGGCACTAGAGGCTTCAGAGGCTCCCAGCAGTGTGGTTTGGCAGCACCTCCTGCCAACGTCCTCCACTGCCACGCAGGGCACTGGAAGGCCTGCAGTCCAGGAGGCTGCGGCTGCAGGTGCTTCGGGGTTGGATGTTCCTCAAGGGCCACCAATGTCCCCCATTGTTGAAGTGATCCCCAGAAGTCCAGGGCTGGTGGATCCCAACCTGGCTGCTAGCAGCAGGACCCAATCCCCAGGCAATGGCAGCAGGGAGAGCAGCCACAGCAGCAGCTATAAGGGGCACAGGGAGAGTGGCAGCAGCATGGTGGGCAGTCCATCAGCCTCAGGGTCCCAGTACTCCCCTTTGCGGGGGGACATCACGGGAGACACTAGTCCTGCAGAGGAGATGTCTGGTGCTGAGCTGTGTCACCACCATGTTCTGCCCCTCCCAGCAGCACTGTCAGTGCGATCCAGAAGGCAGGAGGGGGCAGAAAATCCTGTGTCTGGGCACATTTTAAGTTGATGCGGGTGGATGATCCCAGGGAGGTGCAGTGCACTTTGTGCCAGAAGGTGGTGAAGCGTGGGCAGGTGGTCACCAACCTTGGCACAACTGCCATGGTGAGGCACCTGAAGGGATGCCACAGTGCTGTGCTGCTAAGCGGGCAGTCAGGGGCAGTGGTCGCCAGCGGGTTCCCAACTGCAGCAGCCAGTTCTCTGTCTACATCAGCAGGCAAGCATCCTTCTTGAACAGCTGCCTTTAGTAGCAGGAGCAGTATATCTCTGCTAGGGGGGAGCAGCAGCAGTGTCAGTGCACCATGGAGGATCTGGGATGGGGACAGCTGCCAAGTCCCTCGACAGCTGTAGGATGTGGAGGGCAGTGCGGCTTTCAACTGAAAGCCACGTGCATCTTGGGGGAAATGATAGCACTGGATGGTCAGCCCTTCTTGGTGGTTGGGGACCTGGGGTTTAGGTACCTGATTGGGTTCCTGGACCCCCAGTTTAAGCTGCCCTTGCACACCACCCTGAGTCGGCAGATGGTGCCAGCCCTGTACCGGGCTTTAAAGGAGCGGGTGAGGGAGCAGCTGGCAAAGGCTGGGGGTGCCACCGTCCACTTCACCACAGACCTGTGGTCAAGTAGGAATGCGCAGCACACCTATGGCACACTGGTGGCAGGACCCAGAGGAAACATTTGGCAGTGGCAGGAGGGGTTCCGAACCAGGGTATAGGTTCAGGCAGAAGTAACGGACAGCCCCCACATGTCTCAGAACATCAAGGCAGCCCTGACCACCATGGTGAGGGAGTGGGTCATGCCAGGTGCACCCTTCACCAAGGGGTGCATGGTGACGGACAACGCGGCCAACATATTGTGGGCAGTCCACAAGGGGGGCTTCACCAGCATCCCTTGCACTGCACACACCCTTCACCTGGTGGTCAGGGATGCTCTGGGCTTGGGGGAGAAGGGGATTTGGGCACCCTTAGCTCCCTGATCGAGTCAGGGAGGAATCTGCCCAGTATCTTTAACCAGAGCGTGAAGGGCAGCGACCTACTCCGGGCAAAGCAGGCTGAGCAAGGCTCCCCAGTGCACTAGCTGGTGCAGGATGTGTCCACACAGTGGAATTCTATGTTCCTGATGCTCGAACGGCTTCTCGAGCAGAAAGCCGCCTTGCATCAGTTGCAACTGGTGATGAGCAGTGGGGCACCTCCAGGGTACAATGAGGTGGAATGGGAGATCCTGGCTCACACCATCTTTGTTCTGAGACCATTCCTGGCTGTAATGGAGATTGGAGACCATCAGCTCCTCCACGGCCACCATCAGCCAGGTGACCCCTCTGGTCCAGAGTCTCCTCAGAAGACTGGAGGAGATTCTGCAGTGGTGGGATTGTGGCCCTCAGGGTAGGAAGCTGGTGGCTGAGGCGGTTGACCTGGTGTGGCAGCTGAAGGCAGGGCTGAAGGCGCGGTTCGATGAGCTCCTGAACTGGGTGGAATACGTGTTGGCAACCATGCTGGACCCCAGGGTTAAGGGCAGCATGGCACGCCAGACAGTGCTCTATGGGCACTGGAAGGGTGACCTTGTGGAGAGGGTCCAGCAGGCAGAGCGGGCTCTGGAGAGTGTGTGGGAGCCGCAGCAGGACTCACTGGGGATGGTGGAAGTGGGAGCAGCCACCCCTTTCAGCCGGCAGGGTCTCTCCTTACCCCCAGCCCTAGAAGTAGCAGCACCAGCAGCAGGCTGAGCAGCAGCAGCACCCCTATTACTAGCAGCAGCTCATATGTGCAGGACACTCTGGTGAGCATAGACTCGTGCACAGCAGGGCAAGCAGCATGGCTGAGGGCAGTGGTGGAGGTGGTGCCAAACGACAGTTACATGAGGGAGTACAACAACGCCTCAGCAGCAGTGGCGAGTTACCTGGAAGAGGAACCGTGCATCGAACCCAGCAGCGATCTCTTGGCCTACTGGGTCAGTAAGACCAATGTGTGGCAAGCCCTGTCCAAAGTGGCCAAGGGTCTCTTGTCCTGCCCACCAATAAGTGTCCCCAGCGAGTGCATGTTATCCATGGCGGGGGACATTTGCTCCCCGCACCACCCGAGACTGGAGGCCAAGTTGGTGGAGCAGTTGCTTTTCATAAAGGTGAACCATGTGCTGCTGGGATTCCCCGAGCTTCCCCTGGACATGGATTGATGTTGCAGTGGCACACGCCATCCCATGCCAGGGGTAGTCTTGGGACGGGGCTCCTCCTCAATCTGGGATGCTGCTGCTGAGGTGTTATCCCTTCTTCCCAATGCCTGGTGCCCACACTGCCTCTCTCTCTCTCTCGCTGTGACTAGATGGCCTTGGCCAGTCTATCTGACTAACCTCATGATGCCGGGTGGCATTGGGAAGCTGTAAGTCTGCCAGCTGGCCTCTGGCTTGACAATCTTGGCCCACCTAAATGACTGGCGCTCTCTCATGCTGCACAGTCTTTGCCAGCCTATCTGAGTGCCCTGCCAAGGTCCCATCTGCCTTCCCTACTGCCTCTCATGCCACGCTGCCTGTCTGTCCACCCAGGTTGCCAAGCTCGAACCCTGCTTCAGCCTGCCTTCCGCTGCTCATGGCATGCAGCCTGTCTGATGCTGCTGCCACTGCTGCCTCTACTGTAACATGGGTTCTGCTACTGGCAGTCCAATGTCTGCTGCTGGTCCACTGATGCCTGGCAGCCTGTAATGCCCGGCTGTGGGGTGAGAGGGGGTTTGGAGCAAGGTCTGGGGAAGTGCCCGTAGGCTAGAAGAGCAAAGGGGGGGATTCACACTACCTTGCCCTAGGAGCGCAGCGAGGCACCGGGGGAAAAACACGCCCTCAGGGTGGAATAGGGCTAACAGGATTAGTAGTCCCCAGCCTGACTCATCATCGGGCATCTGGGTCTCGCATGCCCTTGTTGCTGCGTTCCCTACACACACACGGGATGCAGGAAAGAGCGGGGGTAGGGGTGGAGAAGGGAGAGTGAGAGTGGTGGGGAACGGGGGTGCAACAGCCCTGGGGGGGGAAGGCTGGTGGATAGGGCTTACACGCCAGGGAAGGGCCCAGGCTATGGTGCTCCCCGGATCCCCGTAGGGCGACACACTTACCTGCAGGCTCACGTTACCTATCACTCACACACACACGCACTCGTTCGCTTCCAGACACACTGCTCGCTCCTCCAGTCACAAGGCTCTCAAGTTCACGCACAGAAAAAGGGGGGCCAGTCTCACGGGCACAAGGCTCGATCACCAGCAAGGTGGTCAGCCCTGCCGTGAGCTTTTATCCCCCTGCTGGGGGCGTTGCCGCAGCCGCGCTGAGCGGCGCAATCGCGGGGGCGGGGTTGCTTCCGGCGGGGAGTTCTGCTTGGCCCCGCCCCCTGGGGCCGAATCGGAGCGCGGCGGCGTGTTTTCTGGTGGCCTGGCCGGCGGCCGCCTGTCAGGGAGTTCGGCGAGGGAAGCGGCAGGTGGATTCCTGTCGGGGACGGGGGTGCGAGGGCTGGGGAGTTCCCCTGGCGGGGCGGAGGTCCCTGCCGGCGCTGCGGGTTGCCGCGAGGCACTGGGGGGCGGGGCTTCGGGCCCCCTAGTCCTTACACCGGCCAAGTAGGGGGTGTCAGGCCAGCCACCAAGCCCCAAGCCTTCCCAGCCTATGCTGCTGCTGCTGGGTCTCAGACGGCCATCCCAGGTGCCACAGGCACCCCACGGGGCCAAGCACTGAGCCTGCCTGCCCGGGCAACCCGGGGTGCCAAGCCTTTCTGGTCTCTGCTGCTGCTTGGTCTCAGTCAGCCAGCCCTGGCACCATGGGTACCCCCAGGGACCAACCGCCAAGCCTGCCTGCCTGGGCAACCCGTGGTGCCAAGCACCAAGCCTTCCTGGTCTCTGCTGCTGGTGGGTCTCAGACAGCCAACCCTGGCAACACGGGCACCCCCAGGGACCAAGCGCCAAGCCTGCCTGCCCGGGAAACCAGGGGTGCCAAGCTTTCCTGGTCTCTGCTGCTGGTGGATCTCAGATGGCCAACCCTGCCACAATGGGCACCCCCAGGGACCAAGCGCCAAGCCTGCCTGCCTGGGAAACCAGGGGTGCCAAGTGCCAAGCCTTCCGTCTCTGCTGCTGCTGAGTCTCCGACGGCTTGCCATGCCACCACGGGCACCCCTGGGGGTCCCTGGAGCACCCCAAGACTTCTGGCGTTGCCGAACTCCACCAAATGTTCGGGGGGACCGAACTCCACCAGACTGAACCTACGAACCCGAACTAAGATTTTAGTCCCAAAGGCCAAACATCCGAACTCCATCCTGTTCGCACATCCCTACTTATCACACCCTCCCCAGTTGCATGTGGAGTCAGAGGGCTGCTGATAGCAGACACCTGTCTGCTGTGAGCTGCCTTGACTATAGAGATTCAAATCAGTTGTTTTGTCTTCCAGGTCAGTCATTTAAAGCCAGGGTGCTGCCCCTTGGGCAGCAGCCAAAAGGCAAGCAAAAGTTTGTTTGCTGTTTTGATGTTGTGTTGTGCACTGCCTGCTCCTGTGACTTTCTGTTATATGAGTCATCACATCTCTGCAACATGTCAACTCCCATCCATCAATCCTGCTCACCTGTGGTAAATAGTTGGTCTGCTTCCATGTACCTCTCTCCCCTTTTCCTCCTTATCTCCTAAACACCTTCTTCCCTTGGAAGAAAATTCCTCCCTCCTATCAACCTCCCTCCCCATATCATAGCCCCCAATCCTATGCCTCACTCCTGCCACAATGTCCTCCCCCCAAACGTATCCCCATCCCCCTGTCTTCCCCCCACCTTGGCTGACTTTCTCTTGCACTCTCAGGAACGGCTGCTCTCCCCTCTAAAAAGTACAATTCATCCATGATCTATTCCTCTCCCACTCCCTCCAGCTCCTTGCCCTTACAGAAAAAATGGAGTCCCCCCTGCAACGCTGTCACTCCTGCTGCCTTCTCCCTTTGTGGCCTGTCCTTCACCCACTTGCTATGGTCTGAATGCCATGACATAGTGCTGACCTCCTTGCCAAATCTTGCGAGTTCTAACCCCTCAGCACTCCTCCCTCTCACTATTTCTCATTCTTTGAGACCCATTGCATTTGCCTCTACTCTCCCCCCCCCTCAACCTCTGTGTTGCTGTCATCTACTGCCCCACAGGCTCCCTCGTATATTTTTTCTCAGACTTTAACACATGGCTTACTTTCTTCCTTTCTGATGGCAATATTCCCACCCTCGTTCTTGGGGACTTCAATATCCATGTGGACACCTCCTCTGACTGTACTGCTTTAGTGCTTTCTGCTTCCTCTCATTGGATGCTTTTACACACACATTTCTCTTGCATGTTTGATGTTACATCCTGAACTTTCTGTATGTCTACAATCACTCACCAAGATCTTAAACATTTGGCTCTCTGAACTTCAGCATACTTTTGTGTGTAAAAAGTTCTCCTGATAAACGGCTTTGCTCCAGGTAGCTGTGGTCACTTGGTTTCTATGGCAGCCTCTCATGTCTACAGCGGTGGCTACTTTAGGCTGCCTCAGGGCACTGTGTGTGTGTGTGAGAACAATGCATCTAGAACTTACTTGAGGACTTGTAAGTCCAGAAGATTGAAAGACCAGCATTTAAGGTATTTGTAAAAATGCCCATTGATCTCTTCTTTTGACTGTTGCCTCTTCTATTGACCTCCGCATCATGAAAGCCACTCCCTTGACATAGGCTAATCAAAAACCTGTTCTCTTTCAGTTCTTTCCTTTGATGCCCTTCCTGTCTCTGAATATCACCTTGCTTCATTCTGTGCCTCCCACTCATCCCTTACTGCTTCCCCAACATCTCGCTCTCTCCATGACCTTCAACCCATCGACTCTCTGGACTTTGCTTCCTCCTTATTCCCCCTTCTCTCACTTTTCTCCTCTACCACTTGCCCAGAGTCTGCTGTCTCTGCCTTCAACTTTCCTCCAGCCCTGACTCCTTTGCTTCCCCTCTCATACTGTTCTATCCATCACATAAAGCCCCACCCTTGGCTTACCCCTATCATCCGTCAACTCTGATCCTGCTCTAGAGTTGCTGAGTGCTGCTGAAGTCTCATGAGGTTGCTGAATTCCTCCACTCTAAGTTTGCTCTTTCTGTAGCTAGGGATGCCTGTTCCCTGGTCAAAGACTATTACTCCACATCAAATTGCACTCCTGCAACCCCTGCCATCTCCTAACTTTTGCTTCCCTTCTGAAGCCTTCTTTCCCTCCCTCCCTCTCACTTTGCACAGGATCTTCTCTCCTTTTTCAACAAAAGATTGATAAAATCTGTCTTGCTGTTGCTTCTCAACTCTGTCCCTCATTTCCTTCCCTGCTGCCTCTCTTCTCCTTAGCTTCCCTTGATGAGGTCACCTACCTCCTCTCTTCATCCAGCCCCTCCACCCTATCCCTTCTCACCTCCTAACCGCGATTGCCCCCACTGCTGTGTCTTCCCTGTTTCACATTATCAAGCTCTCCCTCTCTACTGGATCATTTCCATTGGTCTTCAAACACACCACTGTCTCCCCTAACCTTGAGAAGGTCACACTTAACCTCTCCAACCTTTGCCCCATTTCACTCCTACTCTTCACTTCCAATCTCCTGAAGTGAGCTGTCTATACCCGCTTTCTTGATTTTCCCTTTTCAAATTCCTCCCTTGACTCCCTACATAGGGATTCCACCCTCTCCACTCGACAGGGACTGCCCTCACTAAAATCACCAATGACCTTCTCATAGGTAATGCCAAGGGCCTCTACTCCTCCTAGATCTCTCTGCCACCTTTGACATTGACAACCATGGCCTCCTCCTGGATTTGCTATGTTCTCTTACAGGACTCTCTTCTTGACTGGTTCTATTCATGTCTCTCAAACCGCTCCTCCAGTGTTTCTCCTGCTGGTACCTATGTCACTTCCCCTCTCTGTGGGAGTTCCCCAAGGCTCTGTCCTGGTCCTTCTTCTTTTCACCCTTTACACTCTTCTTTCTCTGGGTAAACTCATATCTCATGGCTTCCAGTATCACCTATATGCTGATGACACACAACTCTGTCTCTCTACCCCTGTGCTTTCCTCCTCGATCCAGTGTCATATCACTCACTATCTTTCTGAGATATCTGCTTGTATGTCTCACCACCAACTCAAGATTAATATGGCTAAGATCGAACTCCTCATCTTCCCCCAAAAATATCCCCCTCCAACTTCCCTCCCAATTTCCATTGTGGGTGTCATCTACCCCCCACCCCAGGCTCCCTCTCCTCCTTGGAACAGGGGACCCATTAGTGAGTGCACACAGATGGGAAGAGACTTCCTGGCGCAGAAAAAAAACAAGTGGGGGGAGTTCCCCACTCAACTGAGTAATTGGAGGGCCAGGAGGAGTAGGGAGCAGTCAGGACCAGAAGAGCAGCAGCCTGGTGGTGAGGTGGGTCATCCCAGGAAGCTGTGGGTGCCAGGGTTGGCATTCTGGGTTATTCTATGGTGTCTTGGAGCATCCTGGGATGCCCCGGTAATACCCGTATTTTCAGGTACCCAATGGGGGGCAGTACCTCACTGGGTTTGCACTGGAGGTGCCCCAAAATGTGGGTATTACACACAGGTAGCTGTGCTACCCACTATAGCTCTAGTCCCAGCATATGGTTTATTTTGGAGCTGAAGTGCAGCGAAGCTTTGCCTGCTCCTAAGTTGGCTACCAGTTTAACTGCTCCTAAGTTCAAACTGCTCCTAAGTTGGCTACCAGTTTAAAAAGGGTAGTACTAGTTTGGGAGAGGGTATTAATATGGCTGGTTTGGTGGGGAGGTTGTTAGCTTGGGGTATGGTAGAACAGGGCATGGGTCTGGTTCAGGGGGATTGCTAGCTTGAGGGAGAGTGAAACATGTGGCTGGCTTGGGAAAGGGGAGAATGGAACATGGCTCTGACTTGTGTTGAGAATTGATTGCTTGGTGATGGAGGTCTGGCTTGGGGGTATCACTGTCTTTGGGGAGTAGTCACTGGTTTGAGGGCAATGGGGCATGAGACTAGACCTATGGGAGGTTGCTGGCTTGGGGAGGGAGAAATGAGGTTGGCTCAAGGAAAGTGTCACTGGCTCAGGGAAGGGGCATGGTTCTGACTTGGGGAGGAAGTTGGTTCTGGCTCAGAGGGCAGTCATTGGCTTGTGGAAAGTGGGATCCCTAGGTGGGAATGGGCATGGGGCAGGCTCATGTGGGTCAATGGCTTTCAGGAGGAGACTTGGGGTTGGGGGGGATGAGGCTGCCAGTAACTCACCATTTCTCGCCGGCTGGGGTCAGCTTGGTTGGATTGGGGCTGGCTACAGTGCTGAAGACTGCAGTTCTGAGACTGCCATAGCCCCTGAAAGTAGGGAGGGCTCACTACAGGCTCCCCCAGCAGGTGGCTAAACTGAGAGTCAGAGAGCAGCCCAGCTCTAAGCTAGGTATGTGCTGCAGTTTGCGGGGGTTCAAGACTTCAGATATTACATTTTGGGGGAAATGTTGGGTTCACTTGAAACTCAAATACACAGTATAGTTTTTGTTTCAAATATGAAAAGTGAAAATAGCTTCTGGCGGGTTTATTTGTATTTTATTGAAACCCAAATGCAGACCTAATACAAGGATTCCAGGTAATGGTGGGAGACCTTTCACATTTTTCCATCTGCAGAATTTTATTGCATAGTTTTCGCCGCACCCCCCAATGAGACACAGAGACCATCAGCTGGTTTAAATCAGGCCGCACTCTTTATTCAAATCAATTATCAAGGACGGTGGGTGATTGCACAAGCAATACGGGTCCAGTATGCTAACTATTCAATACTTATTAACTCGGGTGTTAACCGGGATGTGCCATCCCGTGCCAGCACCCTCAAGAACCAGGCTCCCCTTCGACAACACCATGGCTCTGGCCGAAAAGGGTGGAGCTTCCCAACTGTGGGCTTGAGTAAGGAGGCGAGTACCCACTAAGTCAGCAGACAGTGCATGTACTTACTGACCCAACTGCAGTACCCCTTCCTGGGTAATAACCCCAGTGCGTGCTACCTGCGCCTGGCACTGGGTGTCACCTCCCCATCTCTTAAGGAGATGACTCATTTTATCCTATTCTAACCTATTTGACCTACAATAGCATACTGGACCCCCGCTGAGTGCGACAATTATTACCCATTTTGAAGTTAATTATATAGTTC
>QEPC01008785.1:774563-800547 GCA_003113815.1 Sphenodon punctatus
CTGCAGCACCCGCCCGAAATGACCACGGCCCAGAATCTCAGTGAGGATTCCGGGCCATGATCGCTGTCCAGACGTGACGGGAGCCTTCATCCCCTCCGGGAATCTCATTCACCACATGATTGGCGCCGGCCCCGCAGGTTCAGTCGATCGCGTGGTGAATGAGATTCCCGGTGGCAATTGAGCGTGGTTAACATCTGAGGGGGGGGGGGAACTTCCTGTTCCCCAACAGACATTATGAGGGCATTCCCCACCACAGGGAATTGACTGTGGTTGAGTGTGATCTCGTAATGTCTGAAAATACCCAGCATTGGAGGGAGGGACATTAACCCAGAGTACTCCTTGCAGCTGTCTACTGGGGGGACAGAGAGTGCTCTGTGATCCCATGCGCTGTCTTTTTCCCAACCAGACCCCAAAAATAGATCACATTGCCATCGTCTACCTTTATCCTGGACCTCCGAATCCTCAATTTTTGTGCCCTCCTTGGCCACCTATAGTCTTCCAAAGGTGTAGGCTTTGGGACACAAGCCTTTCTTCAGGCTTGGAGGACTGAGTTAGCTCCCAGTCCTGCAACAAGCCGAATCAGAAGAGATGAAAGGGAAGAGAAGGACAGGACAGAAGAGAAGTAGGAGGGAAAGGGTTTGGTTTTGGTGCATGAGAAGAGGAAGGGGAAGAGATAGGTTCAGTGGGGGAACAGGGGAAAAGGGACTCTGTTGTTGTCATCTGCTGAAGCTCTCTCTTCTGCCCGGCCTTTTCTACTTTCTGCAACATCCACAGGGAGAGCGATGCGAGGCGTGGAATCTGACGAGATCTTGGAGAAATTGGAGGGGAAAAGAAAAAATTTGTGTGCTGTTTGAATTTGAGACAGTTTTTTTAATTGTGCCCCCTTAACATTGACCTCCCTTCACAGTAGAGGTACCATGGCTGCTGGTGTTGTGAGACCTCAAGATGTACAGGGACTTCATGAGATCCTTGGAAAGCTTGACAGAACACCACAGAACTTTGAAGTCCCTCTAAGTTTGGAGGTGCAGTCATAGGTCGTGAAGATGTTGCATTCCATGCTGATGTGTAGAAGAGGTCAGTCCCACAGTTGGCAATGGCTGACTGGTGTTACAGAGGAGCCTTCCTCCAGATGCAATGTGTCCTCAGACTTTAGTGGGGCTCTGGCACATGACTCAGCTAAGACCTGGAGACAGAACTGTGTCTGGAGGTGAAGCGGTCAGGGGGTCAGTTGCTGGAGGAGAGTGTTCCACCCTCCCAATGCCCTCTGTACCTTTTCTTGGTGGTGGTCTCAGTTTTTCTTTGAGCCAATGTGTGCTGGATGATGAGCAGACTTGCTCCTTGTGATTGTGAGGGAGATGGGGTGTCCCCACTGTCCTGTGCATGGACCACTTGGTCCACTCCTGTTAACCGATGGAACTCCTGGCCACTTGGTACAAACCTGTTGGACCAAGTGGCCAGGTTCCTTGGGATGATAACAGGATGGGAGAGACTGATGCTGGCTTGGCCCTGGGCAGGGCTTAATGCAAGAGCTACGTAGCTTATGAGTCCAATTCTTGTAGCTGTTGGGTTATAGAATGCCCTCCTGTCACTGCCTTTCCCTTACTCAGTCCTATCTGTGCTGCAGAATAGAAAAAACCACGTTGCCATAGCCCACCTTTAACCTGGTCTCCCCCAACCAGACCCTATTGTTTCTGTAACCCAGCATGAAAAAAATAGATCACATTTCCATTGCCTACCTTTATCCTGAACCTGTGAAACCTTGATTTTCTTGCCCTCCTTGGCCACCTTTAGTCTTCCAAAGGTGTAGGCTTCAGGACACAAGCCTTCCTTCAGGCTTGGAGAACTGAGTTAGTTCCCAGTCCTGCAACAAGCTGAATCAGAAGAGATGAAGGGGAAGAAAAGAACAGGACAGAGGAGAAATAGGAGGGGAAAGGGTTTTGTTTTGGTGCACGAGAAGAGGACGGTGAAGATGGGTTTCAGTGGGGAACAGGGGAAAGGGGACTCCATTGTTGTCATCTGCTGCAGCTCTCTTCTGCCTGACTTTTTCTACTTTCTGCAATGTCCACAGGGAGAGCAATGCGAGGCATGGAATTCCAGTGTGTGCTAGTGGGAGGGGGACTGGTGGGGTGGAAAAGGCCCTGCTGGGGTGCTCTATTCCACTGAGATATGGAAATGAAAAGGGCCCTGCTGGGGCATTCCACTCCAGTGTGTGCGTATGGGAGGGTGGTTGCCGGGGTGGAAAGGGCCCTGCTGGGGTGCTCCATTCCAGTGTGTGCGTATGGGAGGGGGTTTCTGGGGTGGAAATGGCCCTGCTGGGGTGCTCCATTCCAGTGTGTGTGTATGGGAGGGGGGTTACCGGGGTGGAAAGGGACCTGCTGGGGCATTCCACTCCAGTGTGTGCTGCTCCTCCCAAGAGTGTGGGGTGGAAACCCCTGGCCTCCCATGACCCCCACCCTCCTCACACAGAGGGCTCCCCTCCCTCACCCTCTCGTGCTCCTCCAAGGAGGCCAGGTGGTGGTGACCCCTAGACTCCCCTGACCCCCACCCTCATCTTCACACTCAGGACCCCCCTCCTTCACCCTCTCAGCCTCCTCCAAGGAGGCTGGGACAGTGGTGACCCCGAGCCTACACTAACCCCCACCCTCCTCCTCACACACAGAGACCCCATCCAAAGAGACTTGGGTGGTGTGTGTGGAGGAAGGTGGGGGTTAGTGTAGGCTCGAGGTCACCACCACCCCAACCTCCTTGGAGGAATGCAAGAGGGTGGAGGGGGGCCCTGAGTGTGAGGAGGAGGAGGGTCAGGGGAGGCTAGGGGTTTCCACCCCAGACTCTTGGGAGGAGCGTGTGAGGGTGAAGGAGGGGTGTGTGTGTCTGTGTGCGAGTGTATGCATGCATGCACATGCTGTGCACACCATGCGCCCCACAGGTATCTGCTGGGATTCCAAAAGAGGAACCCCAGTGGGGCTCTGAAACATCTCCTAAAAGATCTCTGAATAACAAATAAATACCTCCTTGCCCTTCCTGGTGGAATGGGGTTGAAGGAGGGATAATAAAAATCAAATCCTTGGTGGCCAGGAGACACCAAAGTGCTGGATGAATAATTTCTGTGATAAAAAATAATTTTGAAAGAGAAGTACTACTTCCCAACTACTTTTCCCAGGTGGGGTGGTCAGACTGGGAATGTTGCCATGCTGCAGTCTAAGCGCAAACCAAGGGCTGCTGCTACAAGCTCGTCAATGCCACCACTGACCGATTTGCAGGCTGATGGAATTGCCTGAATCTTGTCAGGATGGACACAGGTGCAGGGGAGTGAAGGTAGCAGGAGATGATATCCAGGGGCTGTGCAATCAGACATCATCAGGCCCCACGTCAAGGGTATCGCCCTCCATGAACCCAAGAAGGGGACGGTTGGTCTTGAGAGAGGCCAACTGTTCCACAGTCTTCGGGTCCATTTTGGAACGATGTGGGCTTACGATGTTCCAGCCACACTAAATACCCGCTTTGATGATACGCTCGTGGGAGGACATGAGATGTACCACAATGCTACCTTTGCAAGCGGGGGCCACATCTGAATTTTCTGGGATCAGTAGGCCAAGTGGTCGGTGTCAGCAGGGCAGGTGGGCTCGGCAAGATATTGAGACACAAATGTGTCTCCCATATCCTGTTGCTCCACAGCACCACTGTCATCTGCATCCACCTCCGCCATGTCCACCAGTCCAGAAAACCACAAGGTAGATCAGCCCCCACTTGCAACCCATGTAGAAACAGTAGTTGCCCCTGGCAGCGCCTGTACCGGGCGCCTGTTCTGGGCAATAATGTCGCACCTCATCAACGAGCTCGATTCTGTAGCTATCGAAGAATTCAGCGTGTAAGGTCATGTTCCTCTTGACATGTGGGTCGAGAAGTGCAACTAGGAAATGTGGCTGACTCGCTTTCAAGGTGTCAAAATGCCGATTCAGCTCCTTGACCAATTTCTTCACCAGCGCCCTCACAGACCCATGCAGGTTAGTACGAGAGAGCATGCCTCACATACATTGAAGCAGGATCATAAAGAGCGATATCACCTGGCTCAGAGCGGTGTCCTCCACGCTCAGCTTGCCAGTGGCCTGGTGAAAAGGCTCCAAAACCTGCGTAAGCTGCTCCACTACTGTCCAGTCCTTCCCGGTCAGTGGTGTTGCTCCAATGCTCTGTGACAAACAAAGGGCATGCAGCACCTCCTTCTGCTCCAGGAGATGTTCCAGCATCAAAAAGGTGGAGTTCCACCTTGTGGCCACATTCTGTACCAGCTGGTGAAATGGGGAGGCCAACTCCTCCTTGCTTCTCTCGCAGTGCCCGGCTGGCTGAAACTGACTGATGGAAGAATTCGTCAATCTTCTGGGCAGTTTCAAGGAGTGCCTCAAAACCCTTGGTTCCACTCAAGGCAACCTGAACCACAAGGTTCAGGAGGTGTGCGCCTCAGCAAACACGAATATAGCCACCACAAGTAATGGCTGCAATCATGTTTTTGGCATTATTGGTTACAGAGTAACCAACCTCGATGCCTGAACCTTGGCAGTGGACCCACCCATCCAGCATGCAGTTCACCACTTCAAGTATATTGTTCGCCATGTGCTGGCTGTCAAGCACCTGGGCACGTAACAATGCTCACCAATGTTTTCCAGTCGACACCGCTCCCCCAGTGCTGCTGCTGCTGCCCACCGCTGTGCTGGTGACAGGCACTGGTGACATCTGCCACCAGTGTGCGGTCAATGACAAATGTGTGGACTGCACTCTTCCTAGTGCACAGGTCTGTGGTAAAATGTACCACTGATCCCTCTGCACGGGAGAACTCCACCTGGAGTCAGGACCGCACCCTCCTACAGAAACGGGATAACCTTCAAGTGTAAGGTTTTGTGGCAGAGAACTCTGTAACATGGCTCCAGCAACTGAAGCAGCCGTTGGAATCCAACACCCTCAACCAGGTTCAATGGCCTCTCATCCAGGGCAATCACTTCCCCAATTGCCTTGGTGATGACTGCAGTCCAAGGGTGGCTGGATGCAAATGGCATCTTCCTTTCCCAGAGTGCAGTTACAGTGGGCTGGGACAAGGACTGGGATGGTGAAGGGGTGGGCTGAGTGGAGCGGCTAGCGCTCCTCCTCTGTGGGGGCTGGATGGTGGGGGTAGAACCGTCACTAGATGGCCCAGTGGTAGCCGTTGCAGCGGGAGTAGAAGAGGGTTCCTCCTCCTCTGAACTCTCATCTGCACCTTCTGCACTGGAACCTCCCCATGCCGTCGCTTGGAATGGCACTCCATAGGATCATGTATGTTCCCATGGTGCCGTCTCAAGTGACTGTGAAGGCCAGATGTGCCATATCTTATGAGATCAGTGCCACCATGACTGACCTTGGACTTGCAGTGCACACACACTACCTTTGATGTATCTTCCACCCAGATATCAAAATGAGACCACACCCAGGATGTGATCTCCTTCATGCTGGTTCCTGGGAGGGCAGGAGCAGCACGACTGTCAGTCAACCTCTCAAAGGTATGGTCATAACACTTGCAGAAGGGGTGGTAGTAGCTGGCGCAGCAGAGTGTGTGGATGTGGTGGGTGGGGCCTGAGCTGGTGCACTAGGCTGCGTGTTGGCAAGGAGAGAAGGCAGAGAAGCAGGGGTGTGCATGAGGGAAAGTGCCTGCGCTAGGGAGAGTTGCACGCTAGGAGCAGCAGCAGCAGCAGCAGTGGAGATAGCTGGCAGATGACCCGCTGCACTAGCAGAGGAAGGAGCCCCCTTCTTCTTACTGCTAGTCAGCACCAGGGAGGAGGAAGCACCCTTCCCCCATCCTCTTTGGGGCCTTCAAGGCACGTCCAGAGCCCGTAAGCTTGGGTGCGCTTGAAGCTGGTGTGCGCGAGGTCAAGGCCACAGGTGACCCTACCTCTGATGTCTCCATGACGGACAGAGTGGGCTGCCTAGGAAGAGGCTGGCCTCTTCCAGCACTCCCACTCATGGTCCGTTTCTTCTTTCCACGACCACTCATAGTTATTTAAGTTGTGAAATAGAAGAAAGGACCACCGACAACAGAAGATGGGGTGTGGCACTGTCTGTCTGGGGTGGAAACTACCTAGGGGTTGGGAGAACTAAAAGAGGGGTGGTGAATGAACTACCTAGGGGCATGAGGAACTAGCTAAGGGGGGGGGGACTTCCTAGGGGTGTGTGGAACTAGCTACAGGGGTGGTAACTACCTAAGTGTTGGGGGAACTAGCTACAGGGTGGGTGGAACTACCTAGGGGTGGGTGGAAACAAACTAGTTACTGGGGCAGAAACTAGTCTACCTAGAGGTTTACGTGAAGGGTGTGGGGCTAGAGGTGTGTGGTGTGGGACTACAGGTGTGGTGGAAGGGTGTGGGGCTAGAGGTGCGGGGGAGAGGTGTGTAGTGGGGACTAGGGGTGTGGGGCTAGAGGTGTCTGGATCGCTGTGGTACGGGGTGAACGGGTGTCACTTACACGACCAGCTACTTGTGCGTCACATCCGACATGTTGCCAACAGTCAGTAACCAAAAGGTGCTCCAGTGGCTTGAGTTTTAAAAAGAAAAGAAATGCTTTTATTTTAATAAGTAACTGACATGTGGACTTTACAATTCACTACCTAGCGAGCACACATGCACACCAAGAAAAACACAGAAGACAGTGGCGTGGAGTTCCCCAGGTTAATGGGGCAGTTCTGGCCCACTGGAACAACACCCCACCCCCAAAACCATCTAGCCTTGGGGGGGGGCACCCACACCAGGACATGACCCCGGTGACAAGCAAGCGAATCACATCATTGCAGGACAGTGGCATGGAGTTCTCCAGGTTAACAGGGCAGTTCTGGCCTACTGGGACCACACCACACACCCCAAAACCATCTAGCATTGAGGGAGCACCCACACCAGGGCATGACCTGACAAGAAGACCCAAGGTAGTACCAAAGCACCCCCTGAAACAACAATACAATCTCTTTTTAAAAAACCTGCACCTCAAGAAGACGTCACAAACTCCAGCCAAAGCTCTCAGGCCACCCCCAATTCCCCACAAACACACATTTCATAACATAACCATTCCCTCATGGCACAGGCAGGCACACAGACCTCACACCTACAGCAGCACAATCAACTTGCAAGCATTGCAAGGCTTGGTTTAGGCAAGGGCTGCAATTCTTAGGCAAGAGCACCCCCACCCAAAAATAAAATTTCCCCCACCACCACCCCAAAGCAAACAGGCCACACCAAAACAGCCTTGGGGCAACCCCCACCCCCCAGTCACACACACAAAACATTTTAACACCCTCCCAAAAAAGCAAACAGGCCAGAACAAAACCACTGCATTGGGGCTCCCCACACCACAAGACATCAGATGGCACATGATGGCAAACAACCCCACTATGGAGGAGCCAGCCACATTTTCCCCTCCCCCACTGGCAGAGCTTCAAAGCCTCCTCCTCCATGCTCCAACATGGCCTGACCCCATGGTCTGCAGCCCCCCCCCCATGGGATCCCAAGTCACTAGGTCCCCATTCCATTAATTTAGTTTCCTTCCCTTGCTAAGGGGCACCAGGGGGTCCTTTAATTAATCCCATAAAACCCCAAAGGAACCCATCACTTACCAACAGTCGCACACACACGCGCCTCCAGCAGTCTGTGGCAGTCCTTCCAGATACCAACCTGCTGTAGAATGGCTTCCAAGCCCAAGGTCCAGAAGGTCCCAGAAGGAAGGGGGGATCAGGGGGGGGGAAAAACTACATTACTATTGGCCAGCACAGCCAAGTGCCCACCCCCTACTCACATCCCTACCTCCCCTACCCCCAAAATCTTAGGGAACCTTCAGATTGGCCCTGGACCTCTTCACATGCTGTGTGGCAGTGTGATTATCCATTATGGTTCCCTGTATGTGAAATACTTGATGCGCTTATGATTGCTTGCAGAATATTTTATTTATTTATTCCATTTTTACCCCACCCTTCCCAATAATGCTCAGGGTGACTTCACAACACATAAAATCATATAAAAGCAACTAAATACCCATACCCACCAACCCTCTTCCTAACCCCTCCACCCAACCACATCCTTGCCTGCCAAATGCCTGGCCAGACAAAAAGGTATTGCATCTCTTGCAGAAGATGAGGAGGCATACCCCAAGAGGGAGTGAGTTCCATAATTGTGGGGCAGCCACCAAGAATGACTCTTTAACAACTGAATGTGAAGTTTTTATGACAAGGGCATGCAATGTCAAGAGGATGCCTTTGGCCAACTTCAGAGGACATGACAGAACATAAGGGAAGAGGTGGCCTTTCAGGTACATGGGGCCCAAGCCATTTAGGGCTTTATAGGTCAAAACCAGCACCCTGAATTGTGCCCAGAAAGCTATCGGCAGCCATTACAGACTCTGAAGCACCGGTGTAATGTGCTCCCGGCAACTTACCCCAACAGAAGGTAGGCCTCCACATTCTGCACCAACTACAGCTTCCGAACAGTCATCAAAGGCAGCCCCCACATAGAGCACATTGTAGTTGTCTAGCCTCAGTGTTACAAAAACATGGACGATGGCCAGGTCTGTCTCTGATTTAAAACAAACAAACAAACAAACAAACAAAAAAAAATGATTGTAGCCTTCTCATCAAATTAAATTGGTGAAAAGCACTCCTAGCCACCACTGTACCCTGGCAATCTAGGCACAGGAGTGGATTCAGCAGCTCCCAGAGGCTCAAAATCTGAATGACCAAGGGAGGCTGGACCACATCAATAACAGGAGTTCCTATTCCCCCAGGTCACATGGCTGGCCAACCAGTATCACCTCAGTCTTGTCTGGATTCAAAGATGTATCACATCCTGCTCCATCTCCGATTTGGTCCTTTTTCTGAACACACCCTGCTGGACTGTACTACCCCACCTACTGTAGATGGTGTGCCTCTCCACCCCCTACTAGTCCTGAGTTCAGGGCAGGGATCATAATTGGTTGTAGAGGTAGCGCACATCTACTACTACTAATTATTTCTATACTAGGTGTACGCACCACTTTACAGTCACAGATTTTGGAGACAGGTCCCTGCCAATAGACTTAGAATCTAAGATGTACAAGGGTGAAGGGAACAAAGAGACAGGCACGCATTCCCATTTTACAGATGGGGAGCTGAGGCTGAGAAGTTGTGACTTGCCCAAGGTTACCCAGTGACTTCATTGGCTAGGGCAGGATATGAACCCTAGCTTTCCAGCACCTTATCTACTACCCCATGCTGGCTCTCTAGGCTAAGAGGTTGTGACTTGCTTAAGGCCACCCAGTGAGTTCAGGATGGCTAGGGTAGGATTTGAACCCTGGCTTCCCAGATCCAATTTACTGTGCATGTTTCATCTGTGTGGGATGGGTGCGTATGCACAACGGCCTGTAACACTGCTATGTGTGGCTCCTGGATCTCATGCATTGTTGGCTCATGTGCGTTGGCTGTGGATTGGCCCCGAAGAGTTTAGCTAGGGTAGGAAAGTAATCAAGTCCACTGAAATCAATGGAAAGACTCCCATTGTCTCAAAAAGAATAGAACTTAACCATTATGATCACTAAACGGGATGTAAGGACATGATTAAAAAATAAAAGTAAGCATATATTTATGTATTTTGCTGAATGTAAGACAGGATGCAAGCCTCCACCACCAAAGTCAAGGAGAGTTCTGCCATTGACTTCAATGGACGGAGGATGCAATCGAAGATTTATGATCAAGAGGATTCTTCTGGGAGTCTCTGTCAAGGGATAGCTGAATGCAAACTCCAAAATCAGTTTCTGCTCTCTGAAAAAGAAATTGGCACAGAATAGCAACATGCTTTTCTTTGCTAGATCCAGGACCAGTAATACTGGATGGATCCAGTTTACTAATAATTCATGAAGATGTACTAAGACGGGGGCGGCGGCGGGGGGGGGCGGGAGAGGAAGTGTTCTCTTTGTACATATCAAATAAACACCTTCCCTGTCCAAGTTAGTGGATATGTTTTTATCAGTCAACCTTTCTGGTACTCACAAAAAGAAAAAAAATATTAAGCCGATGTTTGGGAATTAAATTAAACCCCATCATTTGTTAGCAGGAGACCCCCTTCCACGCATGACTATTGTGGGGGGGGGGGGTCAGTACCCCAATATGCCAGATTCTTAAATTTAGGGGAATTAGCCAAATTAGTTGAACTAGGGGTCCCCACATGCCACAAGGATCAGTTTGAGGTACAGGGTGCCCTCCTGGTCAACTGGACTATCCCACCAACGTCCCAGATACACAGACAACTGCTTAAATACAAAAAGGGGATTTTTATTTAAAAAAAAAAAAAACCAAGGAAAGGAGACACATATACATACCTATACTCCCTTACCCAGAAACACACCCACGAGCCTATACAGCTTGAAATAACCACCCTCCCTTGTATAGCTACACCAGCAACCCATGAACAATCCAACCCACTCCCAGTCTGGTATTGTTCGGGGCTGGTGCACACTGCGTTGGGGTAAGAGGAAGGAACAGGGAACCGAGAGAGAGAGAGGTTCAAAAGGCTACCTTGCTGAGCTTGTAGGTAGGGGGAGAGACAGGCGGGGTGTGTGTGTGAGGTTGAGAGATGGAGGTGAGGAACACAGACCAAGGTCTGGGAGAGGCATCCTTCGGTGGGGTCTGGAACTACTCTGCTCTTGAGGGCCAGGGTTTGGAATATTATAGGAAGATGTCCATGTGCTCAGGGGGAGGGACCTTTGGGGGTCTCTTAGGGTGGAACGGAGGGGCTGGAGGGGGCATCACCTTTCTATCTTCCTATGCTTAAGACTAAATTCTAGAAAGTCCTAGCTCCAGAGGTGACCTAATTCTGAGGGAAACAAAAGGGGCCTGGGTGTGACAATAGAATTCAATGAAGGGTTGGGAGAATGCTCCAGGTGTCTTTAGGAAAATAGGGTCAATCAATAGGGAAATCTTGTCAGGATGTTGTGGGGAAAACAAATCTTGCAGAGAATAAGGGGCTTTTCTATAGGAGAACAGGGAAGACTGACTCCATCCAGGTGTGCACGGATGGGTCCACCATTGTGCTTATTTTGCCAATCTGGCGTTCCAAGCTAGGGTCTTTGTTTGAAACTGGAGAGTGGCCTCTCTTTCTTGTGCCCCTGTGATTACTGGAGGTTTCTTCCCTTATCTAATTCCTGCTCTTTTCAGGTTTTGTGCTTTACCTGAGGGGCCTTTTGGTTTCAAGGGTTCACCTGGTGGTCAGATGCCCCTCTGGCCCTTGCCGCTTGGGCACCCCAGAATCTGTATTCCTTAAGGGGCACTGCTGGCTAGGGATGTGTGAATGTGGTTCAGAAGTTTGGAGTTCAGCCCAAACTCGGCCTGTTTGGATGACCGAACCCAAACCCGAACATGAACTGACCGAACCGGACTAGATTCTGAACCTCGAAATGACCAAGCAGTTTGGTCANGGCTAGGCTGCATGGAGCCAATGGGGCTTGCGGTGAGGCGGGCGCAGCAAGAAACAAAACTCATTGCCCCGCCCCCTTCCCAACACCTTCTGAGCTAGTCACTGTTCCTGAACAGCAGGCGTTTTCAGAAGGCTCCCTCTCCCTGCAGTTTTGTACCTCCCAGCTCCCCAATCCATTGCCATCCTCCTCCTATTTCACCCATCCAACCCATTTACCTTCATTTTGTGCAGCTAGTGCAGAATGCGGTGGCCCGTGTCCTTTCGGGGACGGGTCCTCGGGAGCACATTACACCTGTGCTCCAGACTCTGCACTGGTTGCCAATAGCGTGCTGAGCTAGGTTCAAGGTTTTGATGTTGATCTACAAGGCCCTTCGTGGTCTGGGCCCCTCGTACATCAGGGACCACCTCGCCCTCCATGCCGCAGAGCAGCTCCTTTGGTCTGCCGGGGGTGCCTTCCTGGAGGCCCCCCGCATTAAGCGGGGGGCCACAATGGAGAGGGCATTCTCGGTGGCCGCACCGTGCCTTTGGAACTCCCTTCCGCAGGAAGCTCACAGGGCCCCAAGCCTGCTGACATTCCGGTGAAGTTGTAAAATCTGGCTGTTCGCCCAGGCCTTGGGGGAGGGGGGTTAGTGGGTTTATCTCCCCTATCCTATTTATTGTTTTAATGTTTTCCCATACCCTGTTTTAATACCTTATATTGTATTTTTGATGTGATTTAAATTGTTTTATATCTATTTTATATATATTTTTATTGTTGGAAGTCACCCTGAGCTGTTCTCAGGAGGGGCGGGGTAGAAATATAGAAAATAAATAAATATAAATAAATATTTTATCATTTATTTAGATTATATTAGATAGATTTAGGTGTTATTTTTTGTTTTTGCCCCTCCCTGTGTTCAATCTTCCTTCCTCCCTCCCCCCTCCATTGAATCCTTTCCCTCTCCCTCTTATTCCATCCCTGATTCCCTTCCCCTGTTTTAAATTTGGATTTATTTAGGAGTAGGACTATTATTAGATTGATTTTCATTTCAGTTTTGTACCCCTCCCTGTGTTCTTTGTGTTTTCCCTTGTGTAATATTGTATATATAGATAGTTATTAGATAGATATACATAGTAGTTAGCTTAATTATATAGATAGAGATACAGCATGTTTGTAGGACAAGGTCTTTCCAGTTAATTAGGATATTCCATTTAGTTCAATAAGTTTTAAGATAGTTAATAGCAGTTAGATTTAGTGTGTGTGTGTATATATATATTTTATATATATATAAAGAAACAGTCACTCCAGCCCCATGACCCACAGTCATGGTTTTGGGGCCTATGTTACTGGCAGGGAGGGCTGTGGCCAATATGTATCTAGAGGCTGCCACTTTAGCCTCAACACCCACAGTCATGGGTCTGGGGCCATCATTCCTCACACAGAGGCAATGTCATTCCACCACATCAAGAAACAGCCACTCCAGCCCCAGGACCCACTGACAGGATTCTAGGGCCTACGTTACTGGCAGGGAGGGCTGTGGCTGGCCAGTATCTAGAAGCTGCCACTCTAGCCCCAGGACCTAACATCATGGGTCTGGGGCCATCATTCCTCGCACAGAGATGATGTAATTTCACCGTATCAAGGAACAGCCACTCCAGCCCCAGGACCTGCTGTCAGGGCCTATGTTACTGGCAGGGAGGACTGTGGTCAATACCTAGAAGCTGCCACACTAGCTCCAGGACTCAACGTTATGGGTCTGGGGCCACCATTCCTCGCACAGAAAGTCTTTTTCCGAATGCCCAAACTTAACCAAACCCAACCAAACTGCTGAACCCAAATGCGGCGATCGAACCAAACCTGACTGAACCGAACGGCCGAACCCGAACCACGAACTGTTCACCCATCCCTAATGCTGGCCCTTGTTGCTTGGGAACCCCAGAATCTGTATTCCTTATGGGGCAATGTTTCACCAAAATTGGGGGGTTAACAGTTTCAGGGAAAAGGCTTGTTACCTAAAATTTTATTTTAAAGAGTTTTAAAATAGTGAAATGTCCTGATGTGTTTAGATGCTAAAACATTTAGAGAGAGACACTTAATTTTGTTTTATGTATTCATTTGGGTCTGTTTTCCAAAGTGGACTAGTCTGTGTCTCACTCAAATATTCTTGTGTGTGAACAGGAAGAAAAGAATGTCCTTATTTTTTCACATGGATAATTATTTCCCACACAATCAAAACAAATGTTTCACCGTTATTTAGCCACAAGAAGTGTGATTCTTCATCCAAAGAAGTTATTTCAGTATATTTGGGTCAATAACTTGTTTTTTCATCATGTCCAAATATGGGATTCTACAGTTATGTTCCTAACCTTATTTGTATGAGTAATGACACCTGAAAGGAATGGAACAATTCATGGGCTATGCAAGTCCTTGTAAGTTCAAGTCCAAAGTGAGTGCTGGGGTAAGATGTTACAGGATATGGCTGTGGCAGCAGCCCTTTTACCAGCACATTCTGGGGGTAAGTTAGCTCAAACTGCTACTACCAATATCCCTTTGGGGTTGGCTTGGATAGGAAGGATTTTACATTGGCCTCCCTTCAGTCCCTCACAGTTAGTCCCAATCCACACTTTGATAGGGCTTATCCCACACAATAGGTAGGTCCACTGGGGTTTGCTCCCCTTCTGGTCAACCTAGCCTAGCCAACCCTTCTCTAACTTAAAACAAGCATACCTCAATGTTCAGTAATGTTCCTTGTTGACTTTTCTGGGAAGAGATCCTTTGACTAGAGCTCTCAGCTCCTTCCCAATGTCAGACCAGTCTCCACTTTACTCCAACCTTCTTCCACTGCCCCCCTGCTACAAGCAGCCATTTTGGTTTTTCACTGTTCCAACCCAGGTACAGGTCACATGTTCCATCAGCATGATGCCCACTTCTAAAAAGGCTAGTCATCTAATCCTTGTAACTGTGTTACAATGGCCCTTTTACCTGGGTGGTAAAGGGACACTACCTGTGGCTAATTGACTCCTAAAGAGCATTTCATTCCTCCCAGCTGGAGGAGAGGAGAGGAGAATGCTGTTGGACTGCATGGAGAAGCTATATAAACTGAGCAGGGTCAGTGAGAGAGGATGATGCAGGAGGGACTCAGGCCTATGACTGCAATAGGCACACCCAAACACTGAGTGGCTCCATCTCCTCAACTTTAAGAGGATGTAGAAGAAGAATGGCTGTGTCCCGCTCAAGTTTTGAGTTCCCAAGATTTCCATCCACTCTTTGCTTCATGTGAAGTTCAGTGGAAGGAAGGTGGGTCGCTGACTCACTTTTAGCTTGATTAGTTTAATTTGCAGGATAAAATGTTTTGGAGTGAGGAGATGCTGCATTGCTGGGACTTCAGGGAGGAGAAGAGGAAATATGCCTTCAGGGCATACCGAACCTGGGTGTGTGTTTCTAGACACAGATGCTCCACTGCAAAATGAACAGGGAACATGCAAACTCTGAAACAATAGACCTTTCCTCACCGCCACCAGACATAGAAGTTCATAGGATATAGTTTTCAAACAACTTCACTGTTGTAGGAGGGATTCTGGTTTAAGGGGTGGGAGATGTGTATGTTAGGAATTGAGCTTCTATGAGTCAGGAAAGAATCTGGTATGTCCCCCTTCACAAGAAGCAGGACAATGCTCAGAGCTAAGCACTAAAACAACAGGGCTGATGGGGATGAGGGAAGAGGCATATGAACTTCAGCTGGAGAAATTCAGCTAGAGAGATGACCTTGTAGGCCCTAGAGCTGACTAACTATTGGTTAGGCCAGAGACCTGGGCTAGGAAATCTCCAGAAGAGAGGCCCTAGTAAATAGGCTGGAGATTTGTTGATGGTATTTTTGGAGATGTCATTGGCACTGTGAAAAACACCTGTAAAGATATACATATGTTTATACATTTAATAAACACCCATCAAAGCTTCTCTTTATCTTTAAAAAAAGACCACTCCATGGAAATGAAATTGGAAAATATAGAAATAAAACTGGCAACTACAGAGAATGAAACTACAATAGAATAAGGTTAAGGTTCTGACATGCATCAATAAAAGCCAAGAAATTCAAATCTAAAGGTGACTCACCGGAATACATTCTTATCTTGATGTGTGGAGATGCAAACATAACTCCTTGTAGATTGCAATGAGAATCTACCCCTCTATCTCCAACTTATACCGGGGGATAAAAGGCACAATAAAATGGACAAGAATGGAAAATAATGAGTATGTGTCTGTTTGCTCAGTTCAGAAATTAAAAACTGAAAGCCACAATTAAAAAGATGCCATAAAGACCAAGCTATTGTATTATATTTGAGTTTCTTTAATATGATAGTAGCATGAAGTTGTTTGTACTGCGTTTGTACTGATGTCCTAATGACATCAACCAGAATTATCCGTTGCTGTTAATTTAGGAAGTATTTCCTCAAGAGACCATTTCTGAGAATGCTTGAGATGATAGTTGCTGGAATGAATCTTTATATAGTAAGTCTATAAGGTGTTGGACGTTGACCTGGATGACCAAGGTTAAATTTCTGTCTTAGCTATGAACTCATTGAATGACTGTGGGCAAGTCACTAGGTGTCTTTAAATGAAATGTTACCCTGCATGACCACCCAGGAGCCACACATCCAACCACCTGTCTGAAGGTGGAGCAGGGGATGCACACTCCCATGACTCATGGCCACATACAGAGCGCTGCTGAGAAATCCGGAGTGCCCTGTGCAGGGCAAGCCCAATAGCTCCATGGCAATGGGCAACCATGGAGCCCCTATCCATATGAACTGGGATATCCAGCCATGCCAGCAGATTTGTCCCCCACTCATAGGCACTGTCAGCAGGGGACATGGCATTTGCAAGTCACAAGAACTGGCTGGGAGTGCTGGGGAGCCCATGTTCCCCAGTACTCATGCCAGGGAAATACTGGTTGCAAAAGCCAGCCCAGGGTGCTTCCCCCTCCCCTATGGTCCATGGTGGAGGAAGTGCATGGCAGCAACTTGCCTCTGTGGTTGGAGTAGCTATGTTGGGAGTATCCTGTTTGAATGCCTCTGTGGTTGGAATAGCTATGTTGGGAGTACCTACATGCTCTCCACCTGAGTCGGTGCTCTGCGGCAGTGGTGCCACTCATCAGACATGGACCCAACCCCTCCGCCCCCCATTGCCTTATTAATTTAAAAAACATCCAATATTTCCGAGCCCCAGTACCACATTTGTAAAATGGAAATACTTATTTGCTACCTTACAGGGTTGTGAAGGTGAAATAGGTAAGGATTGAAAAGTGCTTTGATAACTGAAAGTGCCATACAAATAATTAATAGAGCAGATAAAAAACCTGTCAAATCTAGGGATGGGCGAACAGAACTGAGTTTGGAAATTCGGTTCAGTTCGGCTCAAAATTCGAGTTCGGTTCGGAAGTTTGGTTCTGAACTATTCGAGTTCAGTCCGAACTCCGAACTGCTGAACAAAGTTCGGAAATTCAAACCCCATTGAAATGAATGGAATATTGTCTTTCAGGGATGGACGAACAGAGCCAAGTTCGGAAATCCGGTTCGGTTCAGCTCAAAATTCAAGTTCGGTTCAGAAGTTCGGTTCGGTCGACCGAACTTCTGAACCATCCCTAGTTCTCCCATCCCTAGTCAAATCTGCACTTCCCAAACTGAAAATGGCAGTTTGGATACTAGTCATTATTAGGGCAGAAGTGAAAATCAGGTTTTTTTTCTCACGAGAATCTTGAGAGAATCAAGAATCCTCATCGAGATCTGGGGACGATTTTGATGACAGTGCAAGTTCTCAATGAGAATCTTGTCTAAAAGAAAAAAGAAACTTGTATGTGCAAAATGGCCACCATGGCTGTTCTGTGCATGTATAGCCATCTTCCAAAATGACACCCGCATCATCACCATCATTTTGGAAAAGAGGAGCCATTTTGTACATGCACTTTACCAGTTTTCTTGCGAAATAAGAACATAAGAACATAAATAGTGCCATGGTGAGAATAACAGAGAGAGAGAGTGGGGTGGGGTGGGGGAGGGGAATGAGACTCAAGATGATGATGCATGGTACACAGTCACATGGTTCTGCTAAGCAAATTGAGAAAAAAATCTCTACTGAGAATGTGTCGAGAATCGGGTTTTTCTCAATTCTTGTGTCTCTCTCACTAAAACTGAGTGAAGAACCTTGATTCTCAATGAAGATCAAGTTTAATCCCTAGTCAATATCCATTTGTGCTCTGTTGGGTATCAGTTTGGTTATTTTGGTCAGTCTGGCATTTTGGTTATGTCATTTGGGGCAATATTTGCACAATTATACATGCACAATTGTCAAAGGTGATGCAAACAAAATACTGAATTGACCAAATATCAAATCAATGGAACCAAAAAACCCAGAAAAGCAAATCCTGAAATGGATTACCTGAAAAATTGCCTTACAGCTTTTTATGCACCTAGATGCCATCAGTTTCCTACATCCGTGGCAGTCTGGCTTTCATCCTGGCCATGGTACTGATGAGACTATTCTTGTGACCTTGATCGATGATGTATGCCTTGAGATTGATGGGGGAAATTATACTGTGATAATCTTTCTAGATTTTCCAGCAGTCTTCAATATAGTAGATCATGAGGTGTTGTTGATACGGCTGCATGACGTTGGGTTCATGGGACTGTTCTTGAGTGGTTCCATTCATTTCTGTCATGCAGGCCCCAGAGGGTGGTAATGGGTGCTTGCTTGTTATCCTCTCAGGGCCTCCAGGTTACATCTTGTCTCCCTTCCTGTTTAATGTGTATCTGATGTCACTGGGTGAGATTGTATGGAGATCTGGAGTGAGATGCCATCACTATGTTCATTACACCCTGTTCTAGGTCTCATCCAACCCAGGTGCTTTCCCTGTGCCAAACTGCCATTGGAGACTGGATGTGGGTGAGCTGATTGAAGCTGAATCCATACAAGACTGTTGGCCAGTCCTGTGACCTGGGTGGTATAAGAACACTTGTCACTGATGGGGTCAGGCCTCCTTTGGTCACTCATGTTCACAGCCTAGGGGTGCTCCTGGACTATTGCTGTGCTTGGAACATCAGGTTGCAACAGAGACCAAGAGCACTTTCCCCCAATGCTAACTGGTGAGGAGGCTGCCTGTGATCCGGTCTATCAGATTCAGACTTGGACACCATCATCCATGGCTTTGTAACCTTGAGTCTAGACTACTGCAATATGCTGTACGGGGGACTGCCTTTGATAACCGTTCAGAAGTCATCTGGCGGGCTCAGAATGCAGCAGAATGTTCTTCTTTCAGGGGCGGGTCACTGGGAGCACATTAGATCACTGTTCCAGAGTCTGTGTTGGCTCCTTTTAGAGCTAAAACAAATATGGAACTTCATATTCTCAAATATTATTCTTATTTAAAAATATACAGCCGAATATTCACCCATTATTCTCAAACCAAATAGAGTATTCTCAGGTCAGTGCAAGTGTTTGTGTGCTAAAGCAAACATTTTCTCTTTTGTTTGTGACTGTTATACCACCTAGTATACACCACCCCATATGCAAATCAGCAGCACTCACTTTGCTCTGAAGACTTTTCTTGACTATGAGGAGTTTGAAGTTTTAAGAAGCAAAATATGCATTTTTAACCTGACATCTTTAACTTAATACATGCATTTGGCATGTTTCACTGAATATGTTTATCTTAATATGACTTTAACTTAATTTGCCCATTTTGTTCCCCCCTCGCTTACATTTACACTCTGCTGGACATCAGATTCTCTCTGTTCACAGTAAATGTAATAGACCCTGTCATATTGGAGGTTTAAGCTTCCAGAAGGCATAATGTAAAATATCTGGAGAGACTTCTGGCTTTCTTCTATATACTGCTTGTTATATAGGTACGTCTTGAATGACTATGTATCCTTTCATTACCTGAGTAAATGTCTTTCAGCTGCCCAATAAAGCAAAGGGTTGAGGTAATTAGGATTTGCATATTTAAATCTTATTTGCCAGAGAACTTTGCTGAATGGCAAGATGAGCAGTTGGTGACTTCTCACCATGACAGCATTCGAGTGCTGTATTAGGGATGCTTAAGACCTTTTAGATATTGTTTCTCTAAAGGAAAGGTTTTTGGTTTTTCCATCTGTTGACTAAAAAATAGACAAGTGTATAGCCTGCAAGTTAAGCATGCAAGACAAAAATGAATATTTAAAAAGCAGGGCAAATAAGCAAGCAGGTGCTGCTCTGTATACACTTCTCAAAAGCAAATTCAGATATTCTGAATTGGTCGAATTTGGTATGTTAAATTAATATTCATTTCAGCTCTACTCCCCGATAGCATTCTAGGCACAATTCAAGGTGTTGGTTTTGACCTCCAAACTCCTAAATGTCCTGAGTCACACCTATCTGCAAGACTGCCTTCTCTTTCATGTCTCTCCATAGTCTCTGAGATCTGGCGGGATCACTCTCTTATGTGTTCCATCTCCCCACCAAGTTCACACAGCAAAGGGAATGCAGAGAAGCATTCCCACTGGCTGCCCCACAATTATAGAAGTGCCTCAACCTGGAAACTCACCCGAGTTGGATCAATTTCTGGAGGCTATGGAAGACTTTTTTCTTTTCTTTTTTTTTTAAACCAAGCATTTGGGAAGCAGGGATAGGGGTTTAGGAAGATTTGGGATGTGGGGTTTTGTGTGTGATAGCCCACCCAAGGCCTTTGGATATGTTGGGATAAGGAATAACTATGTAAGTACCTGTTTTCTGTCATGGATAGAGTTTGGATAGCCAAAAAGCTACCCCAAAATGTGAATAATACCCTTGAATAATAAACCTACTACCCGTTTCATAACTAATGATAAAAAAATTATAACTTGTTTAGTAGCTAGAGTCAATCTCCGGTGGAAAGAAAAGCCAAATAAATAGTTTGACCCATGTCTAACTGAAAAGTGTGAAGAATAAATAAATAAACAAATAAATTAAATAAAAAGGAATTCACCTTCAGTATTAAATGGCAAACTGCATTTTAAATGAAGCTAGGATCTCCTCTATCAGTTCAACTGTTTTATCCATCCTCCCTCAGTCTACATATTGGCTGCAATCCCAAGCGGGATCTACATGGGATGCGCGCAGATCCGGCAAGGAATCCACGTGGCACAATGCAATCCCTATGGAGATGCATGCACGGGGCATGGGATCGCCCCCATTGTCTCTTCTGTGCATGATGTTTCATTTCCATGTCAGAGTTTATTCTTCACACTGCTATTTCACTGATGATATAGGGTCCAGATTATCACAGGACTATTCCAGTAAATAGAAAATAAAAATCTGGTCAATACCCCAAAGTGCTACATTGCTTTCATTTATTCATCCCTAACCTATGCCCCTCCCTGCTTCTTCCTTTCCTCTACACACCCTTAAATTTCTGTTCAAAACTAAAGCCTACTTGCTAGGTATCAGTCTCCTCAACCAATGTCCCTGAGTTTTGAGAAATCTCGATTAAAATGAGATTCTTGTTTGGCCCCTCCTCTGGATCCAGTTCTGTGTCAAATTAAAACCTAGGCTCTGAACACACAATTCTGAGGGAGTTTGGATTGGAACTTGGGTCTTAATAAATGTTGTGGCTTGAAAGAAGCATTGAATTGGCAGAGACAGATTAAATGACTGGCATTGAGAACAAGTAATGTACATCCTCTGGCAAGACTGTTCCTATCCAATGGTTTTTCTAAGAGTTGGATGCCCTAGACATTTTTTTAAAAAAAATGCTGCTCATTAACAAATATCTACTACCAGTGTGAACACAGTATTCTGTTTTGCTGTTTTGTGTAGAGTCAGACTATGCTCTGAAAATGCTCTCATTCGATGTGACAAAACCGGTTTTCAAACTGAGGTGCTGCTGTTCAATATCTGACATATTTCTGGAAGCTGCTACAAGTGAATTTCTGCAACAAAATGTGCTGAGATTCCAGCTGTAAATCAATCAATGGAAACACAGACATGTCCTTAGAATTTACCTTCTGCCATAATGTGAACGCTCCAAAATGCCTGGGCGGTACTGATGCTGAAGCTTATTGTACTAAAAATATATCCATGGATGGATCCAGGAAAGCATAGGCTGTGTAACTCCACATGGCACATGTGCAGGCCGCTCAATACAAGGAATCCATGAATAAACTTGACGTGGCAACATGAGTGTGAGTAGAACGAGTGTAAAATACAGGTCCACAATGTCTTAAAAATGAGGAGACCTAACCGATGGATAGCTCTCAGCAACTCAGGAGGGACCCCACAGCACAACATATGCGTAACATAGGGACCAGCAGTGCAAGGAGCCCAAGATCCTGATGGGAATATTATGTTGAAGTGAACATCACAAATTAATTATAATAGGCTCAATCCCATGGCCTGCAGATCCCCACGTGCAAGCTGTGTGTGTGCGTATGCACATTGCACACAGTTTTCACACGGCACAACGTGCCAGCACTGTGCAGCTGTACACAGGATCCACAGGCCATAGAATTGGGCCCAATAATATTTTCCACTTTCTCATGGGTGAGTCAGAGTGTGTCTGTCAAACATGCCTATGCCAGCATGGCCATTTCACATGGGGACACAACTTCCCTGGATCCAGCACTGAACATGTCCCTTTCATAATACTTCCCACCCCCCCACACCTTTCCTCTTCCTACTCAATTGCTCAGCCTCTCCTTTTTTTGTATAATATGGCAATCTTCATCAAAATTATAGTGAAAGGCTGAAATTATTAGCCAGGCCTAGTCTGCACACTGGAGATGGTGGACACATCAGAGGTTGTTAGCCCAGGTGCAATCGTTAGACTGAGGTTGATCAACTGCTTCCTGCCTGTATGCACCTGCTTCCTGCCCAGCCTCAACCTCTCCCCAGTCAGACAGGCAGTGACTGTAGTAAAGTTTTCATTGCAAGCAGAGGAGACTGCTGGTTTCTTCTGTACAGCTGTTTGGAGGGGAGGATGTTTTTTATTTATGTGTGTGTGTGTGTGTCGTCTACAAGGCAATTTTAAATTGCCAATGTGGATCTCAGACCAAAAAAAAATAAAAAGGAAGAAAGAAAAAAGAAAGTTCCTCATTCCATCTCTAAAGGGTGGACAAAACCAAACCTTGCAAAAGTAATTAGAAACAATGGAGTGTGATACTGAACTTAATGCCAATGTCAATATTTTAAAAATGAAGCCAAAAGTATATCGTAAAACTATGGTGTGAATGAAAAACTAATGAAAATGTTACTTTCATTAAAAGACAGTACCCCACCTCCTAATCCTCACCTTGTGCTGCCTTTAAAATGTTGTCTTGGATTTATGAATTAAGAAATAATCCTCAAATTCTCCCAGATCTCTGCTCAAAGACAGGAGAAAATAGACTTGTTTTGTGGTGCATCTGAATCGGGGACCAATGGAATTGCAATGATTCAGGGCTGTAAAGCTCCCAGCAAAGGTGATTTCCTGTTGCAAATAACTAACCCAAATGAGCCTATCAAATTCTGTGAAGCATCCTGTACATGATTGACAGGGTGGAGGCACTCTCTCTCTCAGGAACTACACCTATTTTTATCTGTGAATACATTATTTGGTGTTCAGATAGGCTTACCGTCTCAATAGCTGCAATCAATAAGCTGTTAAAAATACATACAAAACACAAAGCCAGAGCAATTTATCGTTTTTTTTTTAATCTCGATAGATAAATAAAAAGAATCAAGAAATTCCTCAACGTATGATGGGGCTAAAAACATGGCCTTGCCTCAGCATACCAAGCTAATCAATAGAGCTTCTGAGCTGCTCATCTGAAGTCTGACTGCTAAATATATTTGTAATGAAGATACTGATATAGCTGTATCCTTTTGCACTTTTGTACACTTAGCTTGTATCAGTGAAACCACTTACTATTAAAGCAGCTGGGAGACAACAGCAGAACTGGGGAACCCTTTCCATCCAGGGTCACAGTGAAAATTAGTACAAGCCTCATGGGCCAGATAGAAGTTGTGGGATGGAGACCTGAGAGGCATGCTCAGGATGGGGGAAGGGATTGAAGGACCCAGAACATGAAACCCAATCTACATATCCCCATCCTCAAGTGCATGTCCTCATCTTTATTCCTTTCCTCCTTAGTGTATTCCTTCAGCGCTTGAGTGGAGGGGATGGATACGTTGGACAGAAGCAGAAAAATGAAAGAGGCCGAATGAAAAAAATGTCCATGAACCATATTTGGCCGATGGGCCAGGGATTCCTCAGGACTACATTAAGGTTGAGAGATTTCACCTTGCGACATTTTAGGCCTCATTAAATTGATTAAGTTACAGGTGAACAGTGGAGGATGCTGCAATGATACAAGTTTTATTCTTGTTTACAATGGAGCTGCTCCAGGATTATATTGTCCAAAGCTGTTGCATTCATTCTGGTCTATACTGGGTAAAATGAGATCACAATGTGCCCCCCTCCCCCACTTTTTGATTCACAAATGCGATTCACAATTCATTAAGGAGATCAATTCCCACCTTGCCTCATAGTGGGCAATCGCTGCTGCCACGCTGTGTGGCCAGTGCGGGGAGCCTGGCAGATGGGCGTGGGGAAGCCATGTGGGCTGGCCGCTCCTGGAGCTGCTGCCATGGCTGGGACTGGACTCAGCACTGGTGACATGAGCGGATGTCCAGCCCTGCCCCACCTCTTTCCCCTGGCCTGACCAAGAATGGTCAATAGAATGGTCAATAGCACCTGCTGCTCGAAGCCCTGCGGTGGTGCTCCCCATGTGTTGGGGCAAGCGTTGTCCGAGCACACAACTTGCCCCGTCTTGGGCAGCCTTACCCTATGTTGGGTAAGGCTGCTCTGCGACATATTCTCTGATTTTTTCTGAGGATGCGTTGTGTAGCAGCCGGCTGCTCCCCCTGCCCATATCTGGAGGGCACTGGCCACGTGATGCACTGCATTGTGTGGCCCAGCTGCCCAGAGTGGGGTAAGGCTACCCAAGGCATGGTAGCCTCTCCGCTCTGTCTCGTGTGGCTTGGCTTCACTTAAGTTGTTGCTGCATGATCCCATGGCCGCTCTGTATGATAGCTGAAAGCACCCTTGTTGGGAATTTTGCAACCCTGAACAATTGCAATTTCATGGATCCCTGATTCACATGCACCACAAAACAGAGTTTATTTTCTCCTGCCTTTGAGCAGAAATCTGGGAGAATGTTAGGATTATTTCTTGATTCTCCAGTCCAGGACAAAATTATCGAGGCAGCACAAGATGAGAATTAGGAGGGGATGTACTGTGAGCATGTCTTTTAATGAAATTAATTATAGTGGTTTGTATATTTT
This sequence comes from Sphenodon punctatus, assembly GCA_003113815.1. Lineage (NCBI taxonomy): Eukaryota > Metazoa > Chordata > Lepidosauria > Sphenodontia > Sphenodontidae > Sphenodon > Sphenodon punctatus. The sequence goes on from QEPC01008785.1 coordinate 799,319, forward strand.
TGACTGGGACCACCAAATCCCAGATGAACTATCTTTAAATTTGGTCATATAGGTCATATATTAGTTAATCCCTTTTTGCATGGCAGGGTTATACGTGGAAGGGGCACTTGATTCTAAATATGGCACGTGGATGCCATAAAAGAATTAGCAGACTCAGACCACTTTTAGACAAGGCACTTAAAAGTGCCTCCAAAAGATATGCAGGGAGAGAAACCTGCACAGGAGGTGGGGGTGGTTAGACGGTCCCCCGCACTACTGCAAATGACTTTGCTGTCATTCTGAAGCAGCAGCAACCGAGAGCAAGTATAGGTTTGAAGATGCAGTGCTGTAAAACCCAACACCAGATCTTCAAACCTATGTTTGTTCTTGACGGCTGCTGCTCAGAATGGGAGCAACGTCACTTCCGGTAGCGCAGGGGACCATCTAACACACACACGCACACACACACACACGCAACGGTTTCCCTCCCTGCATATCTTTTGAAGGCATTAAGCACCTCATCTAAAAGCGATCTCATAGAGAGTCTCAACTGATGTAAACTGGGCTAGCTCTACTGAAATCAGTATAACTCTGCTTATGTACTCCAGCTTAGAATTTCAAGTTAGCCCTCACTCTGTTATCATTGTGTTTTGCAAGGCTAGAATCATGTGCATGCCACACTCAGAGCAAGCTATTTTAATCAAGAAATTAACGATAGTGAGCAATAAGAAAGCAATTTGGTTCTTGTGCTTTCTTTGAACCCTGTGACACTTTCCCGTATTTTGGTGATTAATCTATTTTGAAAGACAGATGCTAATCGTGTGGATAATAGGTTAATGCTAATGATCACGTGGGAAATATTAAACCCCACTGACAGGGTGAACAGTGTGAACGCTGACCATTTCCCCCTTCTCAGACTTCTTTGAGCTCTGCTAAAAGATAGTGTTTACTGTCAAAAGCTGTTTTTCATCCTAGGTAAAGTCAAGGGGGAGGGGGAGGGGGGAAACAATACATTTTCTTCTTTGGCCCTTTTCAAAAGGGCATGGGTGCATGGGGAGATGGATGTGTGAAGGTGCGTTCCCATGGACGTCCGCCCATCTCCACCCATGTCCATGCATGGAGCATCTGTCATTGGTGCCCATTGATCCATGTGTGGGTGATGCATGGTGGGGGGGCGGTAGCGCGCACGTACCCCCACCCACTGGCCGCGGCATTCAAACAGATGCCTCCCCATCCCCCCCGCAGCGATT
>QEPC01008785.1:802673-845413 GCA_003113815.1 Sphenodon punctatus
GGGGGAGGGGGGAAACAATACATTTTCTTCTTTGGCCCTTTTCAAAAGGGCATGGGTGCATGGGGAGATGGATGTGTGAAGGTGCGTTCCCATGGACGTCCGCCCATCTCCACCCATGTCCATGCATGGAGCATCTGTCATTGGTGCCCATTGATCCATGTGTGGGTGATGCATGGTGGGGGGGCGGTAGCGCGCACGTACCCCCACCCACTGGCCGCGGCATTCAAACAGATGCCTCCCCATCCCCCCCGCAGCGATTACACAGATGCCCCCCCCCACAAATGGGTGAGGGGGGGTCATCTGTGCAAAAAGGCCCTATAAAAAAAAATCCCCTCTTTTGAAATAGAAAGATAAATCCCACCAGATTCACAACAATTAAGCAGTATTTCATATAACTCTTAAACTTCTGCTGTGAAGGGTAGTTGTCAACCCCTCCCCCCCAAAAAACAACAAAAACTCCCAAACCAAAACCCATCTTGTGAATTTATCTGGAAATTGTTGAGCATCCCTGCATTGTGATGATTTATGCTGGAATGAAAGTACTCGGTACCTGCCTGGTCCTGAACCTTCCCTCTTTCCGTAGACAATGTAAGACCTGGCTGTTCTGCCAGGATTTTGGCAAGGGTGATGGGTGAGGGTTTGGAAGGGGGCTGGGAGGGTCTCTTAAGTCCACCGTTATTTATTTTATTTGTAATTTTATTTATATTCTGTTTTGATTGATACTGTTTTATATTTTTGTGTCTTTATTATGTTGTACGTCATCCGAGCTGCAGCAGCGGGGGTAGGGAGGGGAGGGGTAGAAATTGAAGGAAATAAATAAATAATAATAAAAGTCAAAATGCATTCTCGTTTCAAACTGGAATTCAGTTAACTTTCAAGGTATGATCTGCAAGTATTTATGCACAATAATAACTATTCATGTAATCTCTAGTGTTGCTCATGTGATTTAATTTAGGTGTGCAAGTTCTTGCAGGATCAGTTCTATACTTTTCATGTGAAGCGTTTAAGTTACAGCATGCACAATAGTAATTATCACAGATTCAAAGTAAGTTCAGATATGAGATAAGCAGTCACAGTTCTGATTGAAGTCAGTAGAGGCTGTGCCAGCTTAGCTGACTTTTTATTTTCTGAATCAATCCATAACTATGAATGACTAGTACTGAATTCTTATGTTACTATATGGTCTCTACAATGGGTATGATATACAATGGAATCCACTTAAGCCAAAGTTGTATAACTTACATTTCTGGTTAAATTGAAGAAATGTGTTTCCCCTGGCCCCAGGTCTGTAATGAATGCTTTGCTTCTTGAATTGGGTAGAGCAATTGGTTGGTATCTCCAAGCAGTGGGTGAGAGTCCTCCTTCAGGCTAACGCTAATATAGAGGAATCCCAGCTGGGAGCCCTGTTGCAAGACACCACGAGATGTGTATGTATGTAGATGAGAATTTATTGGGACCCATGTTGCTCTGGGGGCCCACTGAGAGATGGCAAGGAGGCCTCCTCTAGATTGCCACCATGATCCTAAGGGGTCAGTGGCCTGTAGTGGAGCTTCTGGGCAGTCCCCACCCTCTAAGCTGTAGCTAACCTCCTGAGGTCACTCCCAGCCAGCCACAGCCTCTTCTCCCAAAAGGTGGCAGCACAGCCTTGGCTCCCAGCAGCCCTCCATGGGAGCAACCACAGTCGACAAGGATGAGGGCAATATTTCACCCCCCATTCAGAAAATTTCTGTCGTGGCAGGGATATTTATAAAAGGCCTGCTTGCCATTAAGATATTTTCAGATAGGGTGGGAGTGGGGTGGAATTTGGGCTCTGTTCCAACTCTCTCCTCCACCCACTCTGAAAATTTCCTAGCAGCACCCAAACTGCTTGCAAAGGTCCACATGACTCCCCTTGCTCCATGGCAGTGGACTCCCCTCCACTGTGTATAGTGCATACCCACCCAGCTAAACGTATGAGGAGAAGCTTGGTAGGCTGGGGCTCTTCAGCTTGGAGAAGAGACGACGGAGAGGAGCTATGATAGAGGTCTATAAAATCATGAGTGGTGTGGAACTAATAAACAAGGAACAGTTATTTACCCTCTCAGCTAGCACTAGAACTAGGGGACACTCCATGAAACTCATGGGTGGCAAGTTTAAAACAAATAAAAGAAAATAATTTGTCACTCAGCGTATAATTGGGTTGTGGAATCTACTGCCAGAGGCTGTGGTAGGGCCAGTACTATAGCTGAGATTTAAAACGGTTTGGATAAGTTTCTGGAAGATAAGTCCATTAGCACCTATTAGCCAGACAGGATCAGGGAACATGAAGGGAGCTGGGGGGAAACAACAGGGAATGGATCCCCCATTGTGACCTGTTGGGTGCTTCTCCCAAGCTACCATGATTACTGTCGGAGACAGGATGCTGGGCTAGATGGACCATTGGTCTGACCCAGAATGGCACTTCTTATGTTCCTATGTATTAGTACTTTTGAACATACCAACAATTACTTGACAGCATGTGGTTAAAGTATTGTACTGAATGCCCCCAAGCTTGCAGTGTGTGATGACCATCAGCAGCAACAGTGTTGGGGATTATAGGTGAAGGCACCCACTACATAAAGGTATGCTAGTCTTTGTAAATCCAAGTGTAGTCCCAAACCAAGTCTTTATGCCATATGCACTTTAGGCCCTTTGGCTCTGGCCTCCACCTCCCTGACAGCCAGCCCAGATTCCACCAACAATAAACAACACTCTAGTGCTCATAAACAAAGGCAGCTCCCACTTGGGTGTCAGATTTTCTGCTGCTTATTCCAGATGTCCTCTTTGAATTTCCTTAGAGGTTTTTCCTGGCCCATCTTCCAAAAGCCACTTTCCATCAGAAGAGTTTGTCTGGATCAGCCTTCACTCCACAATAGTTGTTTTGCTTTGTTTCTTTGTTTCAACTTTCTTGTCATCATCCCATACCTCTATGAATGAGAGTTCTCTCAGTTAATAGTCAGTGGTCTTCAGCTTCCACAGATGTAGCTTGTTAATCACTGTCTTCTATGGTATTAATCATAATTAGTATAAGCTCTAGGTCTATAAATAATCGTTTTTGGTTTTTTTTTACAAATATGTATTCTTTCAGCAAGTATTTTAAATCTCACACTATTTAAGCTGTGTGTAGGCCCACATGTCCATATAATGTTACTGTGGGAAGGATAGTCATACTTGACTCCACAACTATACCACAATGGTGGGATCCATTCATTGGACCAAGATGATGATTTTTATTTGACCAATACATACTTGCTTATCAGCAATTTTCTATAAGCCAGGGAAAGGGAAAGAGGTAACTAAACTTGAGGATAGCATCTCTTTGTGACATTTACATTTCTCTTTGGTACAGAAAATTTAACTGTGATAATCTGAAATAGGTACAATGTTAAGGTAAATTTTGTGCATAAAACTTTGTAAATATAATTTTGTGTGTCAATGGGAGTATTCACTTTTGTGCTGTAGCACAGCCTGGGATAGCATGTGAGTGACTGAGGTCATCTTCTAAGAGATGTAAAACCATTTGTAGTGTCTGAAAGCTCTTTGCTGAGAGCCCTAGGACTTTCCCCTCACTGTGTGATGTGCTAGATAGACAGAGACAGTGACTCAAGTGCCATAGTACCTATAGGTGTGTGTGAGAATGAAAGTTTGGAGCTCTGCTATGACTGAGTAAGGTAGAGGGCTATGGATGGTCAACCCTCCCTGCATTTGTGCAACAGATAAATTGGGTATCCTGTCATGGAGACTTGGATGAAGTTCACCACTGCTCTGCACCAAATTGTGTTAGCCTGGCTTGAAATGTATTCAATAAAGCTGTGTCTGTTCATCCACAGTTTGTCTCTGGGTCTCTTCTTTGTGCTGTCACCTGCACACAAACTACTACTGTAGGAAGTATATTAATGTTACTAAGGATGGACATTTTGGTTTTGGATAGAACCGAAATGACCCAAAAATTGCTGTTTCAGTTCTATCTGAGATTTCTGTTCTCATTTTGGTTTTGGTTGTTTTGGGGGTTTTGCATTTATGTTTTTTTTCTTCAGTGCAAAAAAACCACAACAAATTCAGTGCAAAAAACAAACAAACATGAAACTGAAATGAGAATCCAAATTCTCAGAGAACAAAAAAATTAAAAATAAATTGAAACCAAAATTGGTTCCAGAGTCCCATCCCTAAATGCTTGTATTTTGCTTTTTATAAATATGTAGTAGTATATCTGTGACATATACATTTCAGAACCATGGGGTAAATTGCAAACATCACTTAACACTGACCACCTCATCTGCATTTTGCTTCTAATTAATTGCTATCAAGTCCCCTAACATTCCAAATTGGTTAACAATGTCAAAGGAGCCATTATATAATCAACAAACATGACAAAATTCGACAGCAAAATAAGGATTTCCCACCCTCCCCCTTTTCAATATTATTGTGAACTGAGATCCAGATCCCTATAGTAGAAAGTGGTATTTCATTAATTTTGGAGGTTTTCCTTTTCTTCTGTGCTCTGAGTGTACAGATGCATAGTACTGGTGGAACTGGCTTTGCAGGAGAGGGATATTTCATTCAAAATAATAATTTTTAAAGAATAAAATTACAAAACTGATGTCAAATTCATGATCACAAATTTCATCAGTGACAGATATATGGTATGTCAAAGCTACACAAAAATATGAAGCAGTGTTGCCATCGTGAAGGTTGTTCATTTTACTTTTTAAATATACAACTGAGCAATGAGTACTTGTTGACATCAATGGCACCAACTATGCCTGCAATCGTAAACACGCTTACTCTTGAGTGACTGCCACTGGTGGTTTACTCACAATGAAGTATGTGTAAATGATCATAGCCTCTATGATTTGTCAAATGGAAAATGTGTGGTGAGGATTGTCCTAAATATGTTTCTATTCATTTTGGTGCCTCAGTGAACTGCCATATTCCCAAAGGACATTCAACTTTTTTTTATGAGACCCCAACCTATCAGCATGAAGGTGTTCTACCTCCAGTATATAGTAATGAAAGTATCATCCACTGAAGACAGTGCATCTTTCCATTTCCTTCAATAGACAAGGAATCTAGCCTCTAAATTTTATTTATTTATGTATTTATATTTCTATGATGGCCTTCCCACAGGCTTAAGGTGGCTTACAAATCATAAAAACATGAAAATAAAAAAACCTCTAACCCCCCAACCCTACCATAATCCCCCACAAAGCCACCCAATATGACCACGCCATTCCCAAACCATCCCAACCCCCTATTTATACATGCCCACCAAATGACTTTTCAAATAAAAAAGTCTTACACTGTTCCTGGAAGATGCTCAGGCCCAGGCTCAAACAAACTTTCAGGGGAAGGCATTGGGGCAGCAACTGAGAATGCCTCCCTACTAGCCCTTGTTGTATGAACAAGACTAACTGATAGTTCCCACTGGGATGCACTTTTGCCCAACCTCAGGGTCCACAGCAGAGCATGGAAGGACAGGCAGTCTTTCAGATATGTGGGACTCAGACTATTTAGGACTTTAAAGGTCAAAGTTTAAATCTTGAATTGTTCCCGGAAAGCTATAGGTAGCCAGTATAGACTTCAGAGCACTGGTGTGGTCTGCTCCCAGCCCCTTGTGCCTGAAAGCAGGCGAGCCGGCGCATTCTGCATCAGCTGCCCCTCTGAACAGCCATCAAGGGCAGCCCCACAAAGAGCACATTGCAACAATCTAGCCTTGAGGTGATGAAAGCAAGGATGACGGTGGCCAAATCAAAATTAGAAAGAAAAGGTTGCAGACTCCTCACTAGATGAAGTTGGTGACAAGTGCTCCTGGCCACCACCGCAACTTGACAATCCAGGTGCAGCAGGGGATCCAGGAGCACTTCAAGGCTATGAACCTGGTGGACCAGAGCAGACTCCATGAATAAGAGGAGTCCTAATTCCATCCAGGTCACACAGCTGGCCAACCATCATGTCCTCAGTCTTGTCTGGATTCAGCTTCAATCAGCTCATCCTCATCCAGTCCCCGACGGCAGCCAGGCATCGGGTAAACACAGAGACTGCAGTGCCTAGGTTGGATTTAAAAGAGAGGTAAAGCTGGGTGTCATCAACATACTGATGGCACCTCACCCCAAACCTCCGAATGGCCTCACCCCATGGCCTCACTAAAACAACAAACTCAGCGCACTCTGTTCAAGGATCTGCTTATTCCACTCTCAGAGCTGAGTTCCAGATGGCACTGGCACTCTGTCTCTGCAGGTATGGGATTTACTCCCCCCAGAGAATTCCAGTCGCCTTACTATCCTTCTTTACTTTCTACACATTGGTTCACAAACTGAGCTCAACCCTTCTCATTGGGGCACCACTGTCATGGGTTGGAGGTCCGCACCCCCACTTTACCGGGTTTGAGTGACTCAGTTTCCCTCTCTCACAGCCCACTTGAATCAGTTTTATCTCTGGCTGATTCAATCCTGCAGCAGGGACAACTCCTTTGTCACCCAATGGCCCGATCCTTCTCGTTTACAGATTCTTTCTCTCTGGGATCCCAAGAGCTTGAAAGCCCTTGTTGCTCACTTATGTTCCAATGTTAAACACAGACGCTTCTTCATAAAGATAAGAAGTTAGTTTATTGATTTACATAAGCAAGATTGTTGATACAGAGTGGCTACTAGAAATCAAAGGTAAATATAACACATTCCTAATCTATACTGGTTGAGTTCCTAAATAAGCATCTTACTCTACCAGAACTTACCATAAGTTCTGGTTCCTCAGTCATAGATGTAGAATGACTGGGCACTGGTCTCTAAGTTGGTAGAAAGCAAAATCATGCCTCTCAGTCCATGTCTTCCAGCCTTGCTGGCAGGATCCAGGATGCAGATGAGAGTGCTCAAGATGGCTCTGACCAAGCAATAGTGAAGATGGCTTAATGGCCCTCTTAAATAACAATTGTTTCTCCTTCCTGCCTTGGAGAGAACTGAGGTCCGCACGTAGGCAACCCAGGCAAACAGGAAGGTCCATTTGCATCTCCATAGGGTTCTGTCTGGTTAGGGTTCCCAAATACACATTCTTTAAAATGTCTCTACTTCCTGGAGTTTTGTCAGTGTCCCAGTCCTGATTCAAGTTTCACAGTTTTCAATTGTAACATTACATACATGTTGAACCTTTTGCTTTATATATTTACTAGGCTTTTGGCCTTCCTGTAGACCAGTATTTTATTTATTTATTTATTTATTTATTTATATCCCACCCCTCCTGTCCACAGGGCAGTCCGGGGTGGCGAACAACACTCAATAGTTTTTTTAAAAAACAATTTAAACAATTTAAAACAATTTAAAATACAATACAATGTGGGGAACCCCCCACCCACCCCACGTGTATCACACATGTGTGACCCTATGTTCCTTCGTGACACTCATATACATGTTAAACAAGAGAGGAGACAAAATAAAATCCTACGGGACAATATTGTCCTCCTACCAATATTGTCCTCCAATATTACCCTACTGAGTGTCCACCTATAACAAATATAAAAACATAGGAAATGTTGTCCTGTGGCATAACGGAGGGGAAAAAAATAGAAATGCCCAATTCATCTGAATATGTACATAAACCCAACAGAGACAAAGGTGTTGTGTTTCATATGGAGACTAGGGGTGAAATTCTATTTTCGACCAGATTCCATTTTCAACAGATCTGGTTGGTTTGGTCCAAATGAATGAAAATCAGAATAAACATTCTGATTTTTGTTCATTAGATTGAACAGAATTTTGTTCATTCCTTTGCAGTTTGCACATATGTAAATGGCTCTCAGATATTTTGCACAAGGACAAAATGGTGCTTATATTCAAAATGGTGGCACCTTTATGGCTGAAACCATTTTGCACATGCACAGTATGGTGTTACCATTGCGTGCTGGATACCATTTTATGCATACACAAATGAATGAACAAAATTCTGATTGGAAATTCTGATTGATCACAGTTTCTGACTGAAATTTTGCCATTACATTTTCATAAAACAGTTTTGCAAAAATGAAGGGATGCTTCAAACCACTTCCAATGGAAACCAAGATTTTAGAAATTCCTAAACTTATTCTTTTTCATATGCACCATTTTGTTGCATGTGAAACAACAGCATGTTGATTCACACTCTATAACGAAAGTAGCAATGTTTTGCATAAATCATGTAAATCATTTTATTCTTAGCTCTTCTTCAAGACTTTGTCTGAATGAGTCAATTTCAGCAACTCATTAATCTCGGTTTAAACCAGGGTACAATTGCATGGGTTGTCCACCTAACATTGAGCAAAATGTTTTTTGTTATGGTATTACTCTCAAAGCAACTCTTAAGTGGTCAAAGTTACTAATATATGGATAACTACACACTGGTCATGAAATAATCTTTCAATCTTTATTCTATATTTCTAATGTGTATCATTATAGAATTACCACCTTATTGTTGAAATGTATAACAATGATTAAAAGATTTTTAATCATTGTTATACATTTCTAATATGTAGAATTACCATCTTATTGATGGGTAATGTATTACCACAACAGTTGGCCAGTAAGTCAAATGATTTTTAGATAATTCTGCATATGTGTACATTTTATAATAGTTAACAGAACTGGCTGAGATTTTCAGCTTGAAAGATGCATAACTATGGTGCAATGTGGATGGTGAAGCACATAAAGAGAATTTAAACACCACTATGTTTTCAGATTCCTTGGGGATAACTACAGCATAGAAACCTGAATAAAACATAACATTTACGCAAAGGTGATTTAGCTGAAAGCAAAGTGGTTGTATACTTTTGGGGATGGAGAAAAATGCATTTTTATTGTGCACTGCTGACATAACCACAGGGGTAAACTGTCATAGTGTAGGCTACGAAGCTATTTGTTACCTTTATAAAAACGCAAAGAAAACAATAAAATGACTCCCAGTCTTACAGTGCACCCACTGGTGGTTAGTAAAAGAAAAAGGGAAATTGACACTAAGGGTGTTAACAGACGTCACCATGTGATGTCAGTCCCACTCTGGGGAGGACTTCCCCCAGCTGCGTATGCTCCGACTGCAGGAACAAACTTTCCCACAGCCTCCCTCAGTCAGGGAGGGATGGTGGGGGTAGGGAGTGATGTGTGGCCTCTCGGTTGCATTCCTGATGCCGCCCCTCCCCCCCACCATGGCAGACAGTCATGGCTGCCTATTACAGGCAACCATGGCTTGCTGCCATGGCAATCTCCCCAATCCTGGTAGGAGCTGGGCTGGGAACACATATTCCTACCTGGCTTGCCTGCTCTTCCCTAGCTGGTGGAGCTGGATACAGACTGTGGGCCTGGCTTGTATCAGGACCACTTTTCCTGCCTGGCTCCTAACGCAGCCAGGGTAGGAACCAGGGCCACATCTAGTGGGCTGAAAACAGAAGACCCACCATGATATTGGCCCAGTCAGACTGAACCGGGCCTAACTGGGCCATCATCACCTATGTTTTCACCCTAACAGGGAGTTACTTTTAGAATTTTCTTTGTATGGTTTTGTGAGCTTGTGTTTATTCCCTTTTTACAATCATTTGGTAAAATCATTTTGGTGATTTCAGTGCAATCTGTGGATACACAACACCTCTGGAAATCAGGCCACAGGTAGTCAAGTTCCAAAATTACAGTCGTTTCTTTTGCCATATTGTGAAAATATGTCAGCAGAATAAATACTCCACTGAGGGGTGCAGCCATTCAAATAGATTATGTGGGGAGGGATTCTAACAGGCGGCTCCCAGTGTGGCTACTGTGGCAGATGCCTCACACTTCCCCTGCCATGGACTATGGGGCAGCTGCCTCACACTCCCTCCCCACCATGGAGAGGGAAGCACACTGGACTGGGCTTGGAAACTGACATGTCCCAGGGATGAGCACTGGAGGAACCAAGTTCCCCAGCGCTTGTGGCCAATTCCTGTGACTTGCAAAGGCAGTGTCCTCTGTTAATAGTGTCTATGGGTGGTGGACCGGTCTGCTGGCATGGGTGGATGCCCCAGTTCATATGGGAAGTCGATACATGGTTGGCACCCATTGCCACACACTTTTTGGTTTGCCCCACATGGCGTACTCCAGAGTTCTTGACAGTGTGCTGTGAGTGACCATGAGTAGGTGCTGAGTGACTCATGGGGGCGCATATCCCCCCCATCACCACCTTCATATGGGCCATCACATAAGTGGCCCCTAGGTGGCCATACGTGGTAGCATCTTGTTCAAAATCGCCATAAGTGGTATTGTACTATCATAGGGTATTATATTATTTTCAGAAGTGATGCTAACGCACTGTATTTTATTTATTTATTTATTTAAACAAATTTCTAGACTACTCCCTCCTGCCCAATGGCTGTCCGGGGCATTGCATAACATAGATAAAACTACAATATAAATATAATATAAATACAATAGCATCATAACAATTACTAATCTACTAAAAGGGTCCAGTATACTAAAAAACAAATGGTAACCCCCCCCCCCCACTACCCGCCCCCTCACGCCTGGTGAAACATCCAGGTCTTACAGTGTTTACAAAAGAAATGGAGATCCGGGGGAGAGGCAAATCTCTGCTAGGATGGAATTCCAGAGCTGCGGTGCATCCACTGAGAATGCCTGCTCAAATGTGGCCACCCGGGAAACCCAGGGGACCTCCAAGCGGGCATCCCCATTTGACTGTAGGGGCTGATTCAGAACACGAGGGGTGGAGCGGTTCTGCAGGTAAGCGGGGCCCAGGCCATATAGGGCTTTAAAGGTAATAACCAACATCTTGAATCAGACCCACTTAGCCACATTTTATCACACTTAACCCCACCCTGGGTTCACAACCACCATCACTTCTGTTTGGCAGCCACCAGATGTTCACCACGCTTTGCCTGAACTGTGGTAGCAGTCACCAGTTGTGATCTTGGAAAATTGTGCGAACAGCTGATGGTAAGTGCTGCCACGGTTCAGGGCAAAGTGTAGTAAGACACACCGTCATGTCTGTTCTGGGTACCAGCCTACCCCGGGGTGGTGACTTTTACCCCGGATTGGTTCTAAGCATGGTAGCGTCAACTTGGAAAATACCCTTAGTCATCAACTTCACTATCGCCAACCTTCCCATTTGGAAAAGCTTGCCATTACAGTTCACCCTCTCAGATTATTGATATACCAAACAATTATCTCTTCTATTGTGCCTGGTCAAGACTACCATTTACAACTTAATTTATATGGACCTGCTCTAGTATGTGACACCATTTAAGCTCTTTTGAACCCCACCTCAGAATTTGTCACAATAGTATAGATGTCCTTCTTACAAAGTACTTGATCCTATATTTGTGAATGTCAGTCCTCCCTGTCTAGTGAGAGAATGTGGCTGCAGTGTCGATCTCAAAATAGTAGATACTGAGACAAAGTAGTTCAGATTATATGCTTTATTGGAACAGCTTCTGTTGGTGAGGGTACAGCTTGCATACCCTCCCCTGTAGAATTGTGTTCAATAAAAGATATAATCGGAACTACTTTGTTTCCATCTACTCCTCCTTGTCTCAGATTATATTCTCGGTTAGGCTGTGTCCAACGAACAGCTACCTCAGAGTGTCGCAGATTACCTCAGTTTCCTCAAATGGAAAAGTACTTAGTGGTCCAGATCAGACATAATCTGGCCTGAATATAGGGTAGCTGTTTCCAATTCATGGGTTACACTGAGATCACACTTACTATGTGGGTAAGACCCTCCTTAGTATGTATAAGTAATGACAATATATTATTTCGAAGGAGGAACTCAAGACAGAAGAACATAGAAAAAGCATATAGGTTTACTTAAATTCAAAAGGAATAACGGATGGTACCAAAGGAAAAACAAGTTCAGTTACAAATTGAACAGTATGGTACAAAAGACATTCATTAAACAACATTCATTGTCTAAGCTTTAGTCTAAGTCAAAACCTTAAAGGAAAATAATATGCTTTAATCTCTCTGGCTCAGTGTTTCATAGTTACCCGGTTCAAGCCCCGTTCTGCCAAGCGATTGAGAAGACTCCAGAATTCAGAGAACTTCTGACCTTCCTCTTTCCTGATGGGCCATTTTATGCCAAATTTTCTGTACAGCTAAACATTTCTTGAATTAAGCCACTGTGCTGACTAGCTGGCCAAGTTAATGAAACTCTAGCAGAGATGATAAATACTGCAGGCAGGAATTGAATAGAAACAAAAAGAGAAGCCCCTAGTACAAGCTAAAATAAATAATAGCTAACTTCTCTAAAAATAGCAGAGATTTGCCTTATTTACTGGTCAGCATCTTTGAAAGTCAGCTGTTTGCTGTTTGCTTGTGTCTCTAAACTCAGAAACTGCTGAGCATCTACAAAGGTTGGTTTCAACCAGAGACAGATTTCTACATGCAGACCAATTTCTTTTAGTCAGCATTTTGAAGAAGAGTTTTAGCAAGGAATATCAAAATACAAGAATGCATGATAAAAGTAGCTCCATCTTCCTTCAGTTGTATTTCTGTATCATTCACATGAACAGAGTACTAAGCTGAAGTAATTGTGGAGTAGCAAGAGGAGTAAGTAAGTACTTCTGAAAAAAACAAAAGTACATACCCCTCTTTGGATTGCATTTCTAAATAACAGTTCAAGTTAACTGATGGGGTGGAGGAGATTTTCATTGCACTGTCTTCCGGTAAAAACCTGTGCAGATGAAATGAGAATTCCCTTCATCCCATCAGTCCAGTGAGAAGACCCTCCATCCTGCTAGTTCAAATGAAAACTTACTTTGAAATACAATCCAAAGAAAAGTAAATACTGCACAGCCTGTGGGTCTCTTGCCTGAATAGGGCAAGTAGAACCCTCGATCCTGCCAGAGGCTTTCAGTCTCTGGTGTGGTGAAGGGGAGCCTGGCTCTGCTGTCTTTCACCCAGGCAGAGCCCCGCACAGCCTTCAGCTCTCTATTGGAGTGAAGACAGTGCAAGAAGAGTCCAGCTCCATTCCATCAGAAGCTGCTGATCTCAGGGAGGATGGAGGGAATTCTTATTGTGCTGTCTTCATCCAGGCAGAAAGCTATGAAAGCTGTCTCCAGATAAAGATTATGCAGACCTCTGTCCAGATAAAGAGAGTACAAGCAGACTCCTCTCCACTCCTCTGGGGGAGGAAAGGGGGTGGGGGTGTCTGACATCAGGGAAGCTACTTCATTTTCGGCTGTTTGTTTGAATGCTATCCAAGTCGATTAGCTACTTTGACTTAATGTCACTTAATAAACGTGACATCCCAGACCACATGTGTAGCCATGAGGATTATGATGGACTGGATGATGCCTGTAGTAACATGATTTAACGTAGCTCTTTTCAGAAAAAAAGGCTAAGAAACTCACCCTCTTTAAGGACACTGGCTTATGACACCCGTACCTTTTGAGTGTTATTAAGCTTGCTTGTATGATATAACGGCTTATTTGCAAGCATCTTGGTAGACCTGATTTTTGCCTGGAATTAAAATGCATCCAGATATTTGAGTCAAGTAATGCATGTTTTGAATAAAGAAACATCTGACTATGGGGTGTATGGATGTATATAACCAATGAATGTACTGTATATAACCAATGAAAGTAATTTCTATTCTGGCTCATCTCTAGAAGGCATACTGTGATTCTGCAAAGTTTGGTGGTTTTGTTTTTTTTTCCCCTTAAAGGACTGGCAAGAAAGAAAGTGAGTAAAAGCTAACTGAATGCTTATTATGCAGTGAGAAGGAATAAGAAGGACTGGGAGATTTGGAAGACAGACAAAGATTGTTTCAACCACTTCCTGACAACAGTCTATGTCCCTGCACATATGTGAGTACATAGGGCAGGAGAAAAATAACAGGATAGGGAAGATTTAATTACTCTCTAGGTACAAGGAAATAAAAGGGGCTGTGTTAACTATACTCTGGGGTTTGATTAATTGCTTGCTTATTGCTGAAGATAGAAGAGAGAGCAGAGAGCTCCTATTTTAATGGAGAAAGGGAGAAGGCAGGTGGACAACACTTAGCTATGGAAAAGTGAAGCACTAAAATATATGCATTAAATACCCAAAGATTATCATTATTCTTCAGTTCCCAACCACCATTAAGTCTTTGGTGTTTTATAATTCCAAAAGATTCCAATCAGATTCTCAGTGCTTTAAATATTGATATAAATCTACATTTTTAAACATTTGATTTCACAGATCAATTAAGTAACCAGCAGACCAGATAATTGGCTAGCTGTAACCTTGTATTTCATCATACAATTCATTCTGAATATGATAATCCACTCCTGCAGGTCTCTGATTGAGTGAAGACTGTTCCCTCCCCCGCATCTCTCCCTCCCACCCCAGTCCCCCATTTTTGTGCCTGGAAAATTTACTGGTGTGACAAGGTGTGACATCATTTTCAGAATAAATTTTAATAATGAATTTGTGGCCCCAGACCTTCCTTCCTTCAGACGTCAATGCAAGACCTGGTTGTTCTTACCACTCCAGGCTTTTGGCGAGGGAGATGGGTGAGGGGAGGGGTTATTATTTTTGGTGGTGGGCTGGGGTGGGTTTTTTAAATGTGTTTTACTGTGTTGTTTTGACGTTCCTCTCCCCACTGTGGGGAGGCTGTGTTTTTCTCTCTTTTGTTTTTGCCCCTTTGTGTTGTTATTTTATTATGTACTTCATATATGTTATGTTTTATATTGTAAGCCGCCCCGGGCTGCCTTTGGTTCCTGGGCAGGGGAACAAATTTTCTAAATAAATAACCAAACAAATAAACATACTACTCTCTGCTTTTTAAACAGGACAAATAGATGGGAGCACAGAGCAATGTCAGTGCTAATAATTGGCTCTAATTTATCTTCCAGGTGTACTCCCAACTGTAGAACATCAATAAGCTCTAAGTACATTACATTTATATTTAATAATAATAATAATAATAATAATAATAATAATTTATTAAGGCTCTAGCTTTTGCCATAGCCAATAAAAACAAACAAAAACAGAAGTGAAAGCATAATTCATCCACATACAATACATTAATCTATATAGGCAGGAAAAAATTCAACAACAGGTGCGCTGTATAAAGCATCACACCGATGAATCTCACTTATCTCCTTATGTCACCACATCTTCTCAAATCCTCACGGCTAAAAAAACAAAAGATACTACGGCTCTCAAAATTTTCTCATCTGACGTATTCAGCAACAGCTCAGTTTTACGGCATACTGGGAGGTGTTCTTTCCCTTCCCATACTGACTCTAACCAAATTTGCCTAACCAAAGGAGCAATCCAATAAGAAATGCTGCAAATCTTCTGTCTCCAGGGTCCTGCAAGGACAAGTCCGACTCTCATAGGGCTTTTTACTGTATTGCCCAACTGTAACCACTGAGGAGAACAGTTGAAATCGCAGCTGCATAAATATCCTGTGTGACGTGGGATCTGTTAACTTATCAAGATATCCTTCAAGCTTCTGTTGGCATTTAAAGTGATGGAGCCAGGGCGCGACTTTCCAAGCAGCCAGCGTTGCTAGATCTTCCTGCCTGGCTATATCAGCTGCTCTAAGCATTATCAGACTTCTCTGTTGGAATATATTCTTCCCTCCAAAACTGGAGAATGATAGACCCAATCTCCTCAGGTACAATGACATTTGTGCCAACCAGAGGCAATAGGGTACACCAACACATTTCAACTCTTCCCTCAAACATAGGGAAGCAGGGCAACATTGCTTCGGTTACATAATTTAACCCAATATCTGAGGCAAGCTTGCCTTCCATAACCATCAATGGCTATTGTACCCGTCTCAGCCCTGACTACTGCTCTGGTACACCCTGCAGAGTCCTCAACAAACTTCTTAAAAATTTGAGACAACTCAGCTGTCTTAGCTAGATAAAGTAAAATGACACAGCTTTGTCTCCTTCCAAGAAGCATGTAGTCTGAATGGATGCTTGCTGAAGTGACCAATAAGCATTCTTCAGTTGATGGCTTTGGACTCCAAGCCCACTGGCATGGGATCACCCTAACTCTTCTGTGTCCCGCCACATGTTTGCTTTGTACTGGAAAAGTCTTTGCAAGAATTCTTGTTCCTCTTCTGCAGGAAGCACAAATACTTCCATAGGAGTACTGTCAAGGTGGTTTAGATAACTTCTGTAACAGGCTGGATAAGCACCTCTCTGTGATACTGTAGCTACTGGCTATCGTATTTCATATCAGAACAGGGGGCTGGACTAGATGACACTTGAAGTACCTTCCATCCCTATAATTCTATATTACTGTACCAGCTGCCACACTGTAGCTTCCCCAGCAATTCTACAAAATGTCACCACCCACAGGGGTTAGACTGCCCAAAAGTCACCCAAGGTTTGAAATGGATTTCCAAAGACATAAACTTCACTATTAAAACATAGGCATGTGCTCGAAAGCACAGAAGTGGTTAATATGCAGAAGATTACCAAGCTTTTTGATTTATGATAGCAAGGTTCCTTTTCTATAGTGGATAAAGTGTTATTTTTAAATAACTGGAAATTAAAGGAAAATGGAAAAATGGGTTGTAATTTTAAACATGGTTTATTAAAATGTTCTTGATGGAAGATTAAGAATAAGTGAAAAGGCCATAGGAGTTTCAGGCTGGCTACTGCATGTTAATGAGGAGGTGTGAGTATGTAGTGGTGTGGTGGGGAGGGGAAGGATTAATCCAATTACTGTTTTATGGACACAAAGGGACATGAATTATAAGATTGTGTGGTTAGTGCCAGTGTACCCCAATTAGTGTAGTGAAATGAGCCAAAAAATTAAGTTAGTCAGACAACTTTGTATTCATCCAGAGGGTCCGATTGTGGCTGGGCTCTGAGCAGGTGTCGAAGAGCAGGGGCAAGGAGCTACAATCATCCACATTTCTCTGTACCCTCTGCTGCTACAGCTGCAGGAACACTGTTTTAGTCACTGGGTAATTCAGAAGTTCAGAGAAGCAGACTATGCAGCTAGAGGAGGCTTCATAACATTATTCTGGAGAAACAACATGCTGTTAAAAGAAGAAAAAGAACAGTAACAATTTTGAAACATATCCCTCAATCAAGCTGAGGGGAAAAAAGGAGGGGGGGGGCGTAGTCACCTTTGCCAAAGGAAGTAAACCTAATCCTGTGACAGCAGGAAAGTATTGAAAAGATGTTACAGTGGGATTTCCTCACAATTGCAGAATAATGGGGAGTAAATATCAAGTTTAAGTACTCTGTAAAATGATGTTCATTGTTCCGTCCCCACCCCGCCCCACTCCCACACCTTCCCCTCCCGCACAAACCTTGCAGACTGAATAATAGTTCAAAGGGGTGAAATCTAATAATTAAGAACACTCATAATTACTCCTTGTAGGGGTGTGGCGGGGGGGGAGGTCATGTTGCTTCTCATGAAGTGGAAAATAATTTCCCGCCTTCACTTTCCTTCCAACTTTATAAAGGAATTAGTTTGGGAAGAGGAAATTTTACAGGAGATACTGAAAAACTTCAGATTAGGTTTGTCCAGATCATCCTGCATATGATGGATGCTAGTTTCTGTGAGAAACGGGCAGAAAGAAGCTAGGCGTTGGCAAACAGATTTGCTTACAGGTGCAATCCACAAACTGGCGGCACTAAAACTGATGTACTACAGCTGAGCACTAACCAAGGTACATAAGAATAAGCACCAAGCAAGAGCCATAAAAGAGACAAGAAAAATGTATTAATGATTATACAATGGTTTCTGAATGAGTTTACAATGCCCTCAGATTCCACTAGCAAACACTTTAACAGGTTTTAAGCTATCCTAAGCAACATCACATTCTCATTATTCAGAAAGATTGAAAGATCCTAACTACCTTAGGCATTGCCAATACTCATTTTATTTGATCCTATACTGCAGCCAGTACTCCCCCATTAATGCTTTGTACAAGCCAAAATACTAAAGGTGTCATCTGACCTTGTTGAAGCCAATGGAGATTTGCCATGTCATTAGGGCCAGGATTTCACTGTTAAGTGAAATTAGTTAGCACAGGATGAGATTATTTTGTGGAAAACTAGAGACAAAGATAATGATGGTATCTTGTCATAATTAGCCTCTTCTGAGCCATCTGTCTTATTCAAATGTTGTATCTTCTCCCATCCAGGGGTAGGGAATTTTCTCACTCCCACAGGTCACTTGAAAAATTATTATAAACTCTGCAGATCAGATAGGAGTTGTGAGAGGCATATTTGCTCAAGAATAGGGATGTGCGAACAGGACATATTTCAGATGTTTGGACGTTTGGGTTAAAAACTTAGTTCGGGTTCGTGGGTTCGGTCCCGTGGAGTTTGGACCCCCCCAAACATTTGGAAAGTTTGGCCCTGCCTGGAGGCTTGGGGCACTCCAGGGACCTCCAGGGGTGTTCGGGGTGGCATGGCAGGCCGTCTGAGACCCAGTAGCAGCAGCAGCAGAGACCAGAAAGGCTTGGCGCTTGGCACCCCGGGTTGCCTGGGCAGGCAGGCTTGACTCTTGACCCCTGGGGGTGCCCATGGTGCCAGGGCTGGCCATCTGAGACCCAGCAGCAGCAGCAGCAGAAGCAGCAGCAGAGGCCGGGAAGGCTTGGGGCTTGGTGGCTGGCACCCATAGTTGGCTGGGCATTGCAGGTTGGCAAGCATCGGTGGGTCTCAGATGGTCAACTATGCCCCGACAGGAATCGGGCGGGCACCCCCACGTCAAAGCACTGAGCCTAAGTTCTTCTTAAGAAGGAGAAGCATTTAAGAGTCCTCTTCTTTACCCTGCAAAGAGGCTGGATATGCAACAGCAATTGGAACTGCATACCCCAACCCTCGTTCCCATACAGGTTCTTTCTCCTGTGAGCTCCCAGAACGGTAGCCCTCTGGTTTAGAACTGGGAAAGCTGAAATACAGAGAGGTCAAAGGACTTCCAAACCAGGAATTAGAACTGGGGTCTCTTGACTCATGTCCTGTCCTACAAATGAGCAATGCTGCTGCCCACCCAAAGGCTGCTGAAAGCAGATGTTCTGCTGGGCTGCCCGTCTCTGTCTGCAGGCCATGACAACATGCGCAAACCCGCTTTGGGCACCGGCAGGCACTACTGTAGCCCTGTCACTCCTGCCATGATGGTGACTAGAACTGGAGGCCTCAGTTCTGCTCACTCCATGCTAGGTTCTCCAGTTCTAGTCAGCATCACAGCAGGCGGTGGCTGGCTGGCCACATGAATCACCACAGGGCAAGGCTACTTGACCTATTTGCAGAAGAGTTGATTGAGATCTGGCGAGTAGGATACCAGCCTGCAATGCCTGGCCCCAAATGGGTGCAAGCCACCACCAAGCCCAGGCCGGGCCACTGCCGCGGCTCCACCAATGCCTGCTAGCCTGTCAATGACTATTTATTTAGAAGGGTACCATCTTAAAGGGGAAGTGGTCTTAGTAACAGAGCAGGTAAAAGAAGTTGTGTCAAAAAATATATAGCATGAGATCACTTATGTCCACTTAAGATGGATCCTTTGCCTTCACCTCCTCTCTCTCCCTCAATATTGGGGATGGAGGAATTTGATCTCCCCTCAAACCAATTGGGTTCTACAACCGCAGATGAAGTGGAGGAATGATGGGCAGGCCCACTAAGGAAGTCTTTTATTTCTATAGTTTCACGGAACATTTCAGTTTGGAAACCAAATTAATGGATAATGATTTTGGTTGTTTCATTAGATACTTTGACATTATTTTGCTCCAAGAAACATGGCATATGGGGCAATTGGACTTGGATGGGTATGTGTCCTTTGTTGTGGACGTTTTCCCATCTGAAGTGAAGGGTAGGCCTAGTGGGGGTTTGGCTGTTTAATATCTTAAATAGACAAACTGGCAGGCCTCCAGTTCACCTTGTTATATGCTGGATTCTCAAGTTCTAGTCACCATCACAGCCGAGTGTTGCAGGCTGCCAGGCATCAGCAGAGCAGTGGCAGAGGCCTGACCAGAACTTGGTGGCTGGCACCCCTACTTGGCCAGGCATTGCAGACTGCCAGGTATTTGGTGGAGCAGTGGCAGAGGCACAGCCAGGGCTTGGTGACTGGCTCCCCTATTTGGCTGGGCATTGCAGGTTGGCTGGCCTCAGTGGAGCATTCACAGACAATGAAGGGGAATGACAGCCCTCCCTGCCTGGAATGTAGGCCCCTGAACCCTGACAGTGGGTCCTGAGACTGGGGTGGCAGCTTCTGGATGATGTGGATGGACAGCCTTCCCTGCCTGTGACGTAGGCCCCAGAACCCTGATGGTGGGTCCTAGGGCTGGAGTGGCTGGCTGTTTCTTGATGCCATGGAATGACAGCTCTCTGTGAGTGGAATGATGGCCCCAGAACCCTGACAGTGGGTTCTGGGGACTAGAGTGGCAGTTTCTGGATGACATGGAACGACAGCTCTCCCTGCCTGGAAGGTAGGCCCCAGAACCCTGATGGTGTGTCCTGGGGCTGGAGTGGCTGACTGTTGCTTGATGCAGTGGAATGATGGCTCCCTGTGAGCAGAATGATGGCCCCAGAACCCTGATGGTGGGTCCTGGGGCTGGAGTGGCTGGCACCCCTACTTGGCCAGGCATTGCAGGCTACCAGGCATTGGTGGAGCAGCGTCAGAGGCCCAGCCAGGGCTTGGTGACTGGCACCCCTATTCGGCTGGGCATTTCAGGTTTGCTGGCCTCAGTGGAGCATTCACAGACAATGAAGGCAGAGGCACGGCCTGGACTTGGTGGCTGGCACCCCTACTCGGCCAGGCATTGCAGGATGCCAGGCACCAGTGGATCAGCAGCAGAGGCCCGGCCACAGCTCAGTGGCTGGCACCCATTCTTGGCTGGGCATTGCAGACTTGCATCCTACTTGCTGGATCTCAACAAGCTCTTCTGGAAATTGGTCAATCCTTACCCGGTGGTGAATGTCCCAGTAGCTGTTAGATCCTGCTACCGCCGACGTTGCAGCCACCCCCCTGGGGGCGGGTCCAGAGGTGCATGGCAAAGGAGAATCCAGAAGCTGCCCTGGGCAGGGTGAATCCCCTCACTGATGTACAGGCTTCAGAGCTGGCAGGAAACCCGGCTCTGGACATCACGGAAGTGCCTCGAGTAGGGACAGCTGGGGAGGAAAGGGCAGGACCCTCTGACACACTGCACCGCTCCGTATGGCTGCATGCAATGTGGGGCGGGGCTACGGGTATTTAAGGGAGGTCCAGAGAATACAGTGCTGTGGGACATCAGCAATGCTGTGAGACTGGCCCCTTGCACAGAAACAGAATTGATTGAGAGAGACGTATTGTGGAAGTGATTGTGAGTGTGATTCTGTGAGTGTGTGGGTGAGTGAAAGGAGAACATTGTAGTAATCATGTGAGTTGTTTGGAAGTGAAAGTTATCACTAGGTCAGCGTGTGTGTGTGTGTATGCATGTCTTGTTGTTCCCTACATTCCCTGGACCCTTCCTCCTCCTACCCTGGGGTAAGTGTGCATTGGGTTCCCCTCCCCCATAACCCTGGTTATGACCCTTCCGTCCACACTGGTCCCTTGCACTGTGGTTCTTCTTGGGAGTGCCTGTAGTATGATTGTGGGGAGTACAGGGTGTGGGGGAGCTGCACAAGTGAACGGGCTCCACTCAGAGCCTTGCTGTTCTCTCCCCCCCTATGATGATCTGGCCCTGTTCCCAATAGAGAACTATTGGGCCAACCAAGATCCTGAGGGGTTATCTCACCACCAATGAGTAGGGCCCGTGAGTGAAGCAGCAAGTGGGGTGACTGAGTGTCGTGGGTGGTTCTGGGGTCCATATCTCCCTCTTCCCTTACCCACTCCTTACAGTATCTCCGGCTCCAATATGGACCTCGAGAAACAAATGGAGGAAATAATGAGGGCCATCCAAGCCTTGGCCTTTTAATTAAAAGAGCTTAAGGAAAAACAGGCTCCAGGGGCCATGGGGGGAATTAGAGATAGAAGAAGAAGAACATCCTGAGGTAGGTGGAGGGGAAGATCCCCCCAGCACTGCTGGAGGAGCGAAGCCTGGGGGCAGGGTACCAAAACACCCTCCTATTGCTAAGTTTGGGGGTGACAGGCAGCAGTTCCAGGGCTTTATGGCCCTGTGCAAACTTGCCTTCCAACTACAGCCCCAGGTCTACCACTCCGATGTCACAAAGGTGGCTTTTATCATCGGTCATTTGGAAGGCCTTGCCTTAGATTGGGCCACCCCCTTACAAACAAAAGATAGCCCCTTACTAAAGGATCTTAAGGTATTCAACTGAAGAATTGCAATTTTTGTTCGATTACCCCCACTGGGTAAAAGATGCCGAGACAGCTATTATGGGGCTTAAACAAGGGAAAGGGCCCCTCTTAGAGTATGTGATGCGCTTTTAGCAATTGGCCGTAGAACTAAATTGGCCGGACATAGTGCTGAAGGTACTATATCAGAAAGGGTTAAATGAGGAAATCAAAGACCAGCTATCCTACATCACGATACCGGATACCTGGGATGTGTTGGTCAATTTAACGTGTCAGATAGACGATCGCCTAACGGAACAACGGCGGGAGCAATGGCAAGAGGGAGCTCGGAGCTGGTCAGTCTGGCCACCGGCAATGGGCCCTACTCACATGGAGACCAACAAGGGGGATGAACCCAAAACAATGCAGATAGGGGCTTCCCGAGGACCCTTGGTAATGCAGGAAAAGGAGCGACGGCGGATCGGATGCCTTTGTTTCTATTGCAGAACTCCCGGACACTTTGCTTACAGCTGCCAGCTGTTACCCCCTGAGTGACAAGTGTTGGGAAACGTAAGGAACAAGATGGACAAGGGGCATCTTGATAAGTACCATACACCCCCCCTCTCTCCCTAGCCCAAGAATAGCTGCGGCCCTCCCGATCTTGGAACACCTGCGGGTGCCCCTCACGTTAGAACTATCCACGGGCCGTTCTGTGGTCACTTTCGCCCTGGTGGGCTCAGGAGCTTCAGGCAATTTCATTGACATTGTTTTTGTTCATCAAAAAGGTTTACCCCTACAGGAGAAAGGAACTCCAGAGAATGTTTATGCCATCGATGGATCACCACTGAGTTCAGGACTCTTCACTGTCTGCAGCGCTGTGTTAAAAGGATCCATTGGAAGCCACCAAGAAGCCGTTTTTAAAAATGTAGTGTGCACTCCTGCATTCCCGTTAGTTCTGGGCATCCCATGGTTGCGCCAACATAACCCCCGGATCAATTGGCAAAAAAAGGAAGTGATTTTTGATTCACCTCATTCTACTTCTTGTTGTGTCTGTGCTCGCCCTGGAATTCCCCCACTTACTGTAGCAGGAACGAGTACTGCCCTTTCATGTGCCCCTTCAACCCTTCCTCCAAGTTACCAGAATCTGACTGATGTTTTCAAAGAACAGCAGGCTTTAGAGTTACCTCCCCATCGCAGCTATGACTGCCCCATTGATCTGCTCCCTAACACCACTCACCATACGGGAGAATTTACGCCCTCTCTGAGCCAGATTTACGAACACTGAAAGAGTACATTGACAAGAACTTGGAAAAAGGGTTTATTAGGCCATCTACCTCCCCTTCTGGGGCACCACTCTTCTTTGTCCCGAAGAAGGATGGCGGGTTGTGACCCTGTATAGATGATCACCCTCCGTGCCCCAGAGCGGCTCCTTCGGTCTGCCGGGGGTGCCTTCTTGGAGGTCCCCCGTGTTAAGCGGGGGGCCACAATGGAGAGGGCATTCTTGATGGCCGGGCCGCGCCTTTGGAACTCCCTCCTGGAGGAAACTCATCTGGCCCCAAGCCTTTTAACTTTCCAGTGAATTTGCAAAATCTGGCTGTTCGCCCAGGCCTTTGGGGAGGGGGGCAGTTTTTTTTTTATCCCCCTCCACCCTTATTTATTGTATATGTTATTATGTTCCCTGGTTCTGTTTTAATTGTTGTAATTGTATGAGTGTTTTAAAATATTTTATAGTTGTATTTTTATATTTTGTTGAGACTGTAGGCCGCCCCGAGCTGTTTCAGAAGGGGTGAGGTATAAATGTGAATAAATAAATAAATAAATAAATTATAGGGACGTTAACACAATTACTATTAAAAATCGCTACCCTCTCCCCCTTATCCCAGAACTCCTGAATTGGCTACAGGGAGACGTTGTAATTACCAAACTGGACCTGCAGGGGGCCTATAACTTGTTACGCATCAGCGCCGGGGATGAATGGAAAATGGCATTCCGTACAAGATATGGACACTTTGAGTATCTTGTGATGCCATTTGGTTTGGCCAATGATCAGCCACCTTTCAATGCCTAATAAATGATATAAATGACTGTTATGTCATTGCATACTTGGAAGATATCCTTATATACTCTCAAATGCTGGAAGAACACATACAGCATGTACGCTCAGTTCTCCTGCGTTTGCGCCAATATAATTTATATTGTAAAATAGATAAATGTGTCTTCCACACACAAGTTCCTGTATTTGCTGAAAATTGTTGTGTCCATGGGTCTTATGTCGATCATCTTGTTGAGCATGTGGCTCTTACTGCTCAAACTGTGCGGTTTATGTTTGCTCGTTTTCAATCAAATAAGTGAGAAATTGGAGGATTTAGCGACCTTAATACAAGCCAGAAATGTAGTCCAGCAAAGAGTGAATGAGGTAATTCCCTGGCAGAACCTCCAGGAATTAGTGAAAACTCAAAACCAGCCCCCCAATTCTTTGTGGGGGGGGCAACTAGCCATTCTATAATCTATAAGACTAGCAAAACTGACACAGGGGACTATTTGAGTAAGGCTAAAATATTTGTTCCTCCTCCATGTACAATTGTCTTCTCAGTTCTGCCACTTCCTATAGGGAATTTGCTTTCTGGGAAAAGCCCCTTAGATGTAGCAGATCACCTTAGGTTCTTGCTCTGTTTACCAATTATAAATAGGAATATTCAGTTAATCGAGTATATAAGTTTTATAAAGGGCCGTTGGTTGCTGAAGGTAACCTTGGATTCTTTGGAACTTACTGAGAAAATTTTTAAGAAGGAGAGGCTACTAACTGCAAAGGGTATTTTTATATCCAGGGCCTATATGGACGGTCAAGATGGCTTTTGTACAATTAGGGACAGCTGAAAGAATGAGGGATTGTTTATGCCCCCAGCCACAGGAAGATGCCCAAAAGGTCCCCTTGAGGGAAATATATGCCCAACCAGATAGAAATAGCTTTGGGAAGGAGAACATTTTAATAGACCTTGCTAATGATGGTCAGATGCAAATTGACCCCCCCAAATGGTCTTATTGACCATTCGCTATGGAAGTCAGCGAGTGGGATGTGAGAACAACTGGATTTGAATAGGGTGGTAGATCAGAATGGGCTCCTGACATGTATGGGCATGCTTTATAACCATCTGGGGAAATTATGTTCTGCTGAAAATATGTGCTCCCGGGTAAGAGGGTTCCAGGGCAGATGTAGGGGGTCAGATGCGGTTTTTAGTCCCGGCCCTCCTTTGTCACCTATAGAGCACATTTCTAGAAATAGCATCCCTGCTGAACCCAATGCACAAGAGAATATTCAGCAGAAGGCCTTAGCCTATTCAGGGAAGGAAGGTCAATCTGTGGGTGAAGCTGGTAATATTTTTGGACCTTTTTCTAACCATTCGTCCAGTGAGTCAACTCGGATACAGTTTTTACCAGCAGATGCCGACCAACCCTCTAGTATTCCCACTCATAAACAGCCCTCTAATGAGCGCAGTATATCAGATCACCCCAGTTGGTTGAAGGTAGTGAAGGTAGTAGGCAAACTCCAGTTAAGGGGGAAGTCAATGGATGAGATAGAAGTACCCCCGAAATGACAAGCTCCTGTAGGTAGTGGTATGAGGAGTATATTAAGTTGGAATATTGCAGGCTGGTTTCAGAGGTTAGCTGAACCGGCTTTAGTTGTTTTTTAAGTAGCTATGATATAATTCTGCTCCAAGAAACATGGATGGAGTCAGATTTCTGTTGTCCTGGGTTCGTCTCTTTGTGCATAAATGCAATATGTGCTCACTCTTGGGGCCGGCCCAGTGGTGGACTGGCTATATTTGTAAAAGATTTGTTATGTACTAAGTTTCACCTTGTTAGTTCCTACTCTGCATATATTATGATTACCTATTGTGTGTAAAATAGTGGCTTGGAGGTTCTGTTGGTGAATTTATATGTGCCACCGCCCATTTCGTTTTATTATCAAGAGGAGATTTGGACCATACTTGGGAAGCAGGTGCAAGCAGCTCTGCAGAGGTTTCCCAACTCTAATGTATTGTTAGGTGGGGATTTAAATACTAGTCTGGGGAACCCAAGTAAAGAAGTACTGCTTGCCAATTCTGATGAACTGGTTGTATTTCCCTTTAATTTCGTCCAGATTTCTCAAAACAATTTTGTTAGTTCTAGAGCTCCATTAGTGATCAAATTAATGAATGAGTTAAACTTGGTAATTCTTAATGGCCTCTTGCCAGGGGACCGGGATGGGAACTTAACATATTTTTCTGTATGCTGGGCTAGTGTTATTGTAAGTAGTTAAGTAAATTTTATTAACAGGCACTAGCCTTCGCCATGGTCCCACAGTTTACATATACACAATTAAAGCCAAACAGAATAAAAAACACTCTTAAACAAAACCTTGCTCCTTGACATATCGCCCACCCACTGACATAGCCATTGGAAGAGCAAAAGGCAAATTTCTAGACGGTTTCCCAAAAGATACAAACAAATTGTCTAACAAAGCACTCTTGTTTCTGTGCACATATAACATCACATCATATATATCAAATTAGGCCTCTTTCGTTTGAGTCCCAGCTTGCATCAAAGGGGTCAACCCCCTAATTAGAACTAGACAAACAAGGCGAGACCATTTCTCCGCAGTTTCCGATAATAGCCTCACTAGCCAGTCTATAGAGAAAAGGATACCTGCTTTGGGATGAAAACCTGCTTCATCCAGGCTCATCCCTATCCTATCATATATCCTCTGCTCTAATTTTCAAAGCAAGCTGCACAAAGGTGGCAACAGCAGTAAGTTCCTCTGCCCTGGACAAGCTCAATATATATTTGATTCTATATGCCAAGGCCCAGTACTCGTTCCCCTGCAGCAGTGGAAAAATCCAAACTTCCCTAAGGTTGTCATACAGTGGACACTTAAAGAGAATGTGGTCTATTGTCTCCACATTACCCAAACTGCAGATACACCTACGGCAGTCGCTTGGTAAGGCGTTGTACCGAGCATGAGCCGAAGCCGGAGCCTGGCATAATTTCTGCGCAGTTCCCGGGAGTTTAATACGTCTAAGTATACCTCTAGGCCAAAAAGTTCTTTAACATGGCCATACCATGGCGCTGCCCTCCAGCCCACCAGGGTCGCCATGTCCTCCTGCCTGCCCATATCCAATAGCCACTCCATTACCAGCCTTTTCTGCTGCACTGGGGGTAATTGCCATACTGCCTGCACAGAGAGTCCGGCCTTGGCTAAAAATGTAAGAAGAGAGCCAAGCCATGGATACACTGCCCCACCAGTATTTTCCAGCATCTCTGTGAGGCACAGACGAGGCAATGCCTCGTCATCTTGGCGGAGGATACGTAGCTACAAATTTACTAGTGCCTGCCTTTTTAGGGCGACAATTGAGACCACACCGGTTTCTGCCCTCATAATGCAGTCTGGCACTGCTTGGGGGACCCCTACTAACTGTCTGAGGAATTTATTTTGGGCTATCTCTAGTCCTATAGCTTTCTCCTCTGGTACAATTTCTTGACCATATAGTAGAGCCGACTGAATTTTAGTTTCATATACCTTCAAGATCCTAGAAGTAGTAACCGCTATGGAACATCTTGCCATTGCTAGGATTGCCCTAGAAGGACCATTTTCATTTCCTTCTATGTACCTAGTATGTTCTTTCCATGTTCTATTCCTACTGAATATCATCCCAAGGTAGCAAAAGGAGCTCACTTGTTCCAAGGGCTGCCTCTGCAAGGCTAGTGTTATTGTGTCAAATGCAGAAATTGCAGGTTATTCCCAACTATATGTCCGATCATCTCCCTTTGGCTCTATTATTCTCTGACCCATTGGCACATAGTAGTGTCCCTTGGGCTGATATAGGAAAGTCAAAAGAATCTGAGACGTTTACGATCCAGAAAAAATGGTCAGAGGAGCTAGATGAGGCCTTTTTGGTCTTTATTGGGTCACAGCCTATCAACAATTTATCCAAAACATTTGAGACTATGGGTGGGCATTTGATATCACAGTATGATAAATTAGTGGAGCTACTCAGCCCTTTGCTCACCGAGTATAAAGTAGTACCTCAGAGTAGAGAGTATTGCCCGGACTGGTTTGACAACGATTGATTGTCGCAGTCTATGGGCAAAGTGTAGGAGGTTAATCAGATTATGTAAAGCTAATCCCACCTGGAAAAACAGAGAGGCCGTGATAAACACCAGAAGGAATTATAGAGCCCTATTAAATGTTAAAAAATTGGCCCAGCAAAAGAGAATATGGTCCCAACTTTTGCAGGCAGTAATGCTCAAGGATTCCAGATCTTTCTGGCAGTTAATTAAGAAGGTGTATGTAGGAAGACAGGGTACAATAATACCAGAACTCCATCCAGAAGTCTGGGAATTACATTTTAGTACTCTTTTCTCAACCACCAATAATTCAATTTCTATGATATCTTTACTTCTGTTGGAAAGATTCCAAGATTGGACTCCAGTTACCCACTCTGAAATCATGGAACTGATTTCCCAATTAAAGCGTGGGAAAGCTCCTGGGGGGGGTGGGATTTTATCTCCGCGCTTTTGCTCAAGTCCAACCCTGGATGGTGGGCAAGCATTTTAGCCCCATTATTTACCTATATTAATCAATCAGGTAACATTCTAACTTCTTGGCTCAAAAGTATAATCATTCCAATCTTTTTAAAAAAGGGGATTCTAAACTCCCGGGAAACTATCGGTCAATAAGTCTCCTGCCTGTAATTGGAAAGCTATATGCAAAATTTCTTCTTCTAAAATTCCAGCTTTGGCTGAAGGAACAAAATATTATGGAAACCGAACAAGCAGGGTTCCATGAGGGGCAATCTACAACTGACCATGCCTTTTTGCTGAACCAACTACTAGCCAAGTATGTTTGTGGCCAGAAGAACTCTGCACTATACTTGTGTTTTATAGACTTGACCTCAGCCTTTGACCTGAGAGACAGGGAAAGGCTGTGGTATAAATTGTGTAATAGGGATGGGCGAACAGATCGTGGTTTGGGTTTCGGCAGTTCGGTTCGGTTGCGTTTGGTTCGTCCGTTCGGTTCGTCCATTTGGTTCGGCTGCGTTCGGTTCAGCTGTGCTTGGTTAGTTCACCGGGTTCGGGTTCGGCCGTTCGGTTCAGCCGTTCGGTTTGGGTTCGGCTGTTCGGGCAATGATTTGTTATATGGGTGTTTTTGTTGTTTTTTATATGGTTTCTTTGTTTTTTATTTGGTTTTATATGGGTTTTTTGTTTGTTATTTGTTTTTTTTGTTTTTATATGGTTTTTTAAAAAAAATTTTTATCTAATATTATATCTATCTATCTACACTAAATCTAACTGCTATTAACTATTCTAAATGCTATGAACTAAATGGATTATCTAATAAGTATACAGGCCTACTCCTACAAACACTAAAACTAAATCACTAACACTATCTCTATCACTAAGCTAACTCCTACAACTGTCTACTGTCCCCCCCCCGTCTCTCTCTCTCTCTCTCTCACAAACAACACAAGGTTTCAGTTTCATTTCAGTACAAAACTGAAATGAAACTTAAAGCAATCTAATAATCCTACTCAACGCCTGCTGTTCAGGAACAGTGCCTAGCTCAGAAGGTGTTGGGAAGGGGGGAGGCAGATAGTTTCATTCTTGCAAGCCTCTCCACCCCTGGTGCCTGGAAGTCTGCTCCTCAGTGACTAGTACTACCCCTCCCTGTCATGTTTGACCTTACAGTGAACCTTTTTTTGCCACCCGAACTCACCCGAACGTGATCTGAACTGACCGAACTGTTCGGCCATTTTGCCATTCGGTGTTCGGTTCTGTTCGGTATGTTCAGCCATTTTGCCATTCAGTGTTCGGTTCTGTTCGGTATGTTCGCATTCGTGTTTGTGTTCATGTTCACGTTCGGTAGTCCAAACAGGCCGAGTTTGGGCCGAACACCGAACTGCGTTCGCCCATCCCTACTGTGTAACACCGCAGTAGATCCAAGGCTACTTTACTTGCTGATTAGGCTACATTCAAACAACACCTTGCAGATTAGGTATAATAAGTTGTATCAACTCTCAAGAGAAATTTGTGTGCTGCGTGGAGTGCATCAAGGTTGTATCTTGGCACCAGCGCTTTTTAATTTTTACATAAACAATGTTGTCAAATTTATGGATATTGATGGGCTTCATCTCCCCTTATTAGGAGATAGGCATATCCATATTTTACTTTATGCTGATGACACAGTGCTGATCTCGCGCTCACAAGTTGGCTTGCGGAGAGCTACGGAGAGATTTAACTTCTATTGTTTAGAAGAGAAGTTGTGTATTAACCACACAAAGACTAAGGTGTTGGTAGTTTCCAAGAACAGGAAAATTCATTGCTGGTTAATGGGGAAGCAGGAGGTTGAGCAGATTTGGGTTTACAAATACTTGGGGGTGATATTTGCAGCAAAGGCGAGCTGGAAACATAATTTTGAAGCCGCCTTGGGTCTCATGCAGAAGTCCTCCAGTATGATCCAGGGGCATTTTTTCTCCCGTGGGGATAGGCTGGTGGACCCGGCTTTGCGTCTCTTTCATGCCAAGACTGTGGGCCAATTTTTATATGCTATCCCGGTCTGGGGACTACAGTTTCTGAACCAGATGGAAATGATACAGAATATTTTTCTTAGGGTAATCCATGGTGTTCCCCCCAGGACTCCTCAGGCTCTTCTAAGGACAGAGACTATGTCTTCCACTCTGCGGTCTCAGGCTCTGTTGGGTATAATCAAATTCTGGGTAAAATCTACTGTTCCAGCCAGCAGTGAATTCCTTGCTTAGGCTTGCTTGGGGGAATGAATGATTCAATCCTTGGGCCCAGTTGGTGGAGCTGGAGGTCAGAAAATTAAGCTTCTCCAAAGAATTTTTGCTCCGATTGGGGCCTAAGGTGGTTATTTCATTAATCACAAGGAGGATTAAGGACCAGGAAATGAAGCTAGAGGACACTGTTTTCTGCGCTCTAAGGATTTCCGCTGGTTACCATCAAATTAAGTTAACTTCTGGCCAAGTAAATTACCTCTTGCAATGGGAAGACTGGCATCTTAGGAAGGCTTTAACCTTATTCCATTTAAATGTCTTTCCTTCTGTGATGTCAGAGGGATGGTATAAACGGTATTCCCAGGGAACAGCGTCTCTGTCAGAATTGTAACAACCAGAAAGTGGAAGATATATTTGATTTTTTTTTTTCCTGCCCTATGTATACTGGAGCTAGAAAGCGTTTTTTGGGTACCCTTCTTGAACGATATGCGAAAATATCTATAGGTGATCTTTTGATAAGATTATTGAGTTGTCAGAATTTCGAGGACTCCAAACTTGTGGCTAAATTTTGTATTTTTGGTCTTCGATCTAGAAGTTATTCTGCTTAGTCATTTTGTTGAATGATTGTATGCTTTTGGTATATGTCTCTGGGGATTTTAATTTGTGTGTATTTTGGTTTAATATTTTATGAGGAAATTTTTATTGTTTTTGTTACCCCCTGGTTGGGTCTTGTATTTGGAAAATTCTTACAGCTTTCTGCTACAACAATAAATATTTACTCCCCCCCCCCCCACAAGTGGTGTATTTCTTAGGATTTGTAGTATCCCCACAAGGTATCCAGATGGACCCTTCAAAGGTACAGGCCATCACCTTATGGCCGCTACTGAAGGCAGTGAAACCATTATAGCATTTCTTAGGGACCGACAATTATTACCGCCAGTACCTTCCAAATTATGCCGCCCTTACATCACCTCTTACAAAATTATTGAGAAAAGGGGAAACATATGTCTGGATGGAGGACCAACAGACAGCCTTTGAGGTGCTCAAACAAGCATTCATGCAAGCCCCCATACTGCAACATCTGGATTTTACGTGCCCATTTATCGTAGAGACCAACACGTCTAATGTACCCATAGGGGCGGTGCTCTCCCAAGACACCCCCTGTAAGAGGAACCCTTTACCCTTCTTTTCACACCAACTAATGGCCGCCGAAAGAAATGACACCATTCTAAATCGGGAACTGTTGGCAATTAAGGCAGCTTTTGAAGTCTGGAGGCATTACCTGGAAGGAGCAGAACACCCAGTTCAGGTAGTAACGGATCATAAAAATCTTACCTTTTTACAGACTGCGTGCATGATGAATGCTAGGCAAGCCTGCTGGGCACTCTTCTTCACCCATTTTTCCTTTCAGGTGAAAGGAAAAATGGCCCTGGTCGGCACAACACGATTGCGGACGCGCTGTCCCATTGTTACAAAGTCGGTCCAGAACCTATCCATCGCGGTGAATTGCTTTTGGAGAGCAAGGCATTCGCTGCGTTGGGGATCACCCTCACCCAGTTTCAAACCCTAACCAAGAGGGACCTAGACGTGCAAAATTTTCCTCCTTTGACTCTGGGAGCAGGACTTCATGCTCATCAAAATGCTTTAGTAGTTCCCTGAGCTGCACGACAAGAGCTCTTAAGGGCACATCATGACTCCCTCTTGCTGGACACACCAGGATTTTCCATACCCTACAGCTCACACAATGACATTTTTGGTGGCCAACAATGCACAAAGACATTACGGCATATGTACGGGGCTGCAAGACCTGTAGTTTGACAAAATCATTATTGACAGAAACTCATAGGCCTGTTACAACTTGCCCCACTACCCAAAGGCCCGTGGCAATGCATCAACATGGATTTTATAGTAGAACTTCCCCCATCCCAAGGAAACAATACAATACTGGTAGTAGTAGACCAGTTTACAAAGATGGGTCTCTTTATCCCCTGTAAAGGGCTCCCCATGGTGCCCCAAACTGCACAGCTAGTCATGCAACATGTCATACGCTTACATGGACTCCCTCAAGTGAACATCAAAGATCGGGAGTCCCAATTTACTGCACATTTTTGGTGTGCCTTGCTTACGGCTGTAGGGGTTAAACTAGTCCCTACCACAGCATATCATCCCCAAGCCAATGGGCAGGCTAAGCACAACAACCAAGCCCTCAAGCAATATCTGCTGTGCTACAGGGATTACTTACAGGATGATTGGGCTGCACAGTTGCCTATTGCTGAATTCACTTTCAATAATGCGCTAAATGCATCACTTGGATCATTGCCATTTTTTAAATTTCCTATGGCTATCACCCTCGCCTTCACCTTTCCTGACCTCCCAGCTGCAGGGTTGATGTTGCAACAGCTTCAAAAAAACCATGCCCATGCCAAAACCATGCTTATGGCAGCCCATCAGCGGTAACAAACAGCCAACTGCTTTAGACAACCTGCACCGCAATATCACGTAGGCAACCTCGTTTGGATAGATCGCCGGAACTACCCATCACTCTGCCCTTCTGCTAAACTCGATGACAAGTACTTTGGACCCTTACCCATTACAATAGTAACTAAACCCTGTCATGTAACAGGTTTAACTGCCGCCTCACACATGGTGTCACCCTGTCTTCTATGTCTCCTTACTTAAACCTCCACATGACTGCGTGCCACTCCACGTGACTGTGTGTGATGCAGGGCGGAGCTACGGGTATTTAAGGGATGGCCAGGGAAAACAGCATTGCCGAAGATCAGCAACGTTGTGAGACTGGCCAATTGTGCAGAAACAAGATTGATTGAGAGAGACATATTGTGGAAGTGATTGTGAGTGTGATTCTGTGAGTATGTGGGTGAGTGAAAGGAGAACATTGTAGTAATTGTGGGAGTTGTCTGGAAATGAAAGGTATCACTAGGTCAGTGTGCGTGTGTGTGTGCATGTCTTGTTGTTCCCTACATTCCCTGGACCCTTCCTCCTCCTACCCTGGGGTAAGTGTGCATTGGGTTCCCCTCCCCCATAACCCTGGTTATGACCCTTCCGTCCACACTGGTCCCTTGCACTGTGGTTCTTCTTGGGCGTGCCTGTAGTACGACTGCAGGGAGCACAGGGTGTGGGGGAGCTGCACAAGTGAATGGGTTCCACTCAGGGTCTTGCTGTCCTCTCCCCCCTTATGATGATCTGACCCTGTTCCCAATAGGGAACTATTGGGCCAACCAAGATCCTGAGGGGTTATCTCATCACCAGCAACAAATGGGGCCCATGAGTGCAGCAGCGAGTGGGGCAACTGAGTGTCGTGGGTGGTTTCAGGGTCCATATCTCCCCTTTCTCTTACCCACTCCTTACAGTAGCAGACATTGGATTGCTGGGGCACAGTACCCGTGGCACAGCAGAGGCAGCAGAAATGGACATTGGATTGCCAGGGCACAGAACCCATGGCACAGACAGCAGAGGCAACATTGGCAGCAACAGCAGATGGTGGATTGCCGGGGCACATAACCCATGGCACAGACAACAGAGAAAGCCTTTAAGGATGGGTGAACGCGGTTCGGAAGTTCAGAGTTCGGACCAAACTCGACTAGTTCGGTCGACTGAACCGAACTTCCGAACCGAACTCGATTTTTGAACCAAACCGAATTTCTGAACTCAGTTCTGTTCACCCATCCCTATAAGATAATATTCCATTTAGTTCAATGGGGTTTGATTTTCCAAACTCTGTTCGGAGGTCAGACCAAACTCGAATAGTTCAATCAACCGAACCGAACTTCCGAACCAAATTCTATTTTCGAACCGAACCAAACCGAATTTCCAAACTCAGTTCTGTTCACCCATCCTTAGAAGCACTGTCAGCAGCAGCAGATATTGGATTTCCAGGGCACAGAACCTGTGGCACAGACAGCAGTTACAGCATTGGCAGCAGCAGCAGACATTGCATTGCCTGGTAACAGAACCCATGGCACAGACAGCAGAGGCAGCATTGGCAGAAGCAGCAGCAGACATTGGATTGACCGGTAGCAGAACTCATGGCACAGACAGTAGAGGCAGCATTGGCAGCAGCAGCAGACATTGGATTGCCCGGTAGGAGAACCCATGGCACAGACAGCAGAGGCAGCAATGGCAGAAGCAGCAGCAGACATTGGATTGACCGGTAGCAGAACCCGTGGCACAGACAGCAGAGGCAGCATTGGCAGCAGCAGCAGACATTGGATTGACCGGTAGCAGAACCCGTGGCACAGACAGCAGAGGCAGCATTGGCAGCAGCAGCAGACATTGGATTGTCAGGGCACAGAACCCGTAGAACAGCAGAGGTGGCAGCAGCAGGATTTGCCTGTGTGCAGAACCCATGGAGCCAGGATGGTAGCATTTGCCAGAGAAGAGCTGCCATACAGCAGAAGATGGCACCAGCAGGATTGCATGGGCACATTTGGTTTGCCAGGGCAGAGCACCCATGGATCAGCAGACAGAAGCAGTGGGATTACCAGGCCAGTGGGGCACATCTCCCAGGGTTGTCAGGGCAGGCAGACAGGCACCTTGGCATGAGAGGCAGGCTGGGGCAGGGCTTCAGCTTTGCCCACAGGGTGGTCAGACAGGCACTATGGCATGAGCGGAAGGCAGACTGAGGCAGGGTTCGAGGTTGGCAAACAAGGCGAGCAGACAAGCAGCGTGGCATGAACCTCGGAAGGCAGACTGAGGCAGACTTTGATCTTGGCCACCTGGGCGGGCGGACTGGCAGCATGGCATGAGCATTGGAAGGCAGGCTGAGGCAGGTTTTGAGGTTGGCAACCAGGGCGGGCAGACAGGCAGCGTGGCATGAGCATCGGAAGGCAGGCTGAGGAAGGCTTTGATCTTGGCAACCTGGGTGGGGGGGCCGACAGGCAGCGTGGCATGAGAGGCAGTAGGGAAGGTAGGCTGGGACCTTGGCAGGGCACTCAGGCTGGCAAAGACTGTGCAGCGTGAGAGAGAGAGAGAGCCAGTCAGATAGGTGGGCCAAGATCATCTAGCCAGAGGCCGACTGGGAGGCTTACAGCTTCCCAATGCCACCCATCATCATGAGGTCAGTCTGATAGTCTGGCCGAGACCATCTAGTCAGAGAGAGAGAGAGAGAGAGGCAGGGTGGGCGCCGGGCATTGGAAGGGAGGGACAGAACCTCAGCAGCAGCCTAGATTGAGGAGGAGCCGCGTCCCAAAACTGCCCCGGCATGGGATGACCTGTGTCACTACACCATCAATTCATGTCCAGGGGCAGCTTGGGGAATCCCAGCAGCTGAAGGTTCACCTTAATAAAAAGCAACTGCTCTTGCTCCACCAATTTGGCCCCCAGTCTCAGGCGGTGCAGCGAGCAAATGTCCCCCGCCATCGAGAACACCCGCTTGCTGGGGACACTCGTTGGTGGGCAGGACAAGAGACCCTGGGCCACTTTGGACAGGGCCAGCCACATGTTGGTCTTGCCAGCCCATTAAGCCAAGGGNTGTCCTGACTGCCCCTCGCATGGGATGGCGTGCACCACTGCACCATCACTCCTTGTCCAGGGGCAGCTCAGGGAATCCCAGCAGCGGAAGGGTCACCTTCAAGAAGACCCGCTTGCTGGGGACACTCGTTGGTGGGCAGGACAAGAGACCCTGGGCCACTTTGGACAGGGCCAGCCACATGTTGGTCTTGCCAGCCCATTAAGCCAAGGGATCGCTGCTGGGTTCAATCACGGCTCCTCCTCCAGGTAGGGGATTGATTGATTGATTGATTGATTTTATTGAGGCACTAGCTTTCACCATGGCCAATAAAAAGTAAAATAATAAATAAATAATTAAATAAAATACAAAGTATGACCATACACACATAATATAAAAGATCCATAAAAGGTCCATCCTACGAGGAGGAGTCTCATAAATACTACAATATAACTTTCTCCAATAATAAACATAAAACACGCCCAATTTGTCTCCTCTAAACTCGACTACTCTTGCCACTACCGTTATAGAGTGTGTCTAATTATTATATCTTTTAAGACCAGATCATCAAAATATTTATTCCATCAAGCCACCGCCTCCTTCCATAATCTTGTGGCAAGGAAAGCAAAAAACGCTACCCGCCTAATTTCTTCATCTGATTTTGTAGCCAATAGCAATTTAATTTTTTGGCAAGGTGGAGGTATTCTTTTCCTCTCCACAATGGACTAATCCATATCTCCCTTATGATCTCATAAAAGGTACATTCAAAGAGAACATAACGTAAGTCTTCTATCACCAGATCATTACAGGGACAGGTTCACCTGGAGAGCGGCGTATCGCTATATCGTCCAAGAGTGACTGCGGAGCAGAATAGTTGGAACTGCAGAAGAGTAAAGCTTCTTTGGAGGATTGGACCCTTAAGTTTGTCTAAATAATCCTCAAACCTATGCTCTAATTTTTGGTAGGGGTACCATGGTGCGGCTTTCCAGGAAGTAGCCGCCGCCTGGTCCTCTTGCCAGGATATATCGACAGCTCTGGAGGAGATCAAACTATTTTGTTGTGCTATCTCTTTCCCCAAAAAACAATCAAAAGAAAGTCCCATATCCCTCACGTGGGCCATAACCTAGGTCAACCAGGGGTACTATAGAGCCCCATCACAATTTAGCTCTTCCAATAAACATTGGGAGGCCAGGGTGGTACCATTCTGATTACACATCTTAGACCAATATCGAAGATGAGTCTGTCTTCAAATACATGCAACAGATATCTCTGCTCTTACTACCACTCCAGGTGTACCTTGTGGAACCCTCAGCAGGCTCCTTAGAAACTTATTTTGGACTACCTCTAACTCTACAAAATTACGTGTTTGTATTATTGCGGATCCGTAGGTCAGCATAGATTGGACCTTATCCCTAAAAACTTTCAAAATAGAGGAAGTTCTAGCTGGCGTAGTTCTAGCTGCTAGCCTTAATATTCCCTTGGCAGCCGCTGTAGCTTTTATCGCTATTTGTTTCCTATGTCTTGATCATAATCCGTTGCTGCAAAAGGTAATTCCCAGGTACACTTAATAATCTGTTTGCATAAATTCCTTACCGTTTATCTTTCATATATATTTGCAGATTCTTTCCCCATAACCAGTACTTGCGATGTAGCAAAGTTGATATCTAAGCCATTCACATTGCAGAATTTCATCAACTTTCACAACTGATTTTGCAATTCCCCTCTTGTTTGAGACAACAACACAATGTCGTCAGCATACATCAATGCCAGTATGACCCGCTCCTTAACTTTAGGTAGGTGGCTAACTTTACTCAGCAGCATAGGAATAAGATCACTCATAAAGATGTTAAATAATAGGGGGGTGAGGACGCAGCCCTGTCTCACCCCTCTCGAGACTGGCATGGGTTTTGACAGGTTCCCCTGCACCCCAAGCCTAATTCTAGTAACATTTCTGATATGAACTTGAATTAATAAGTCTAAGAGGTCCCTGAGCTGATATAATTTGCTTCAAAGTTTCCCCCTTGGGATTGAATCAAATGCTTTATTTAAATCAATGAAAGCTAAGAAGAGTTTTCCTGCTCTTATCTTAGTATATTTTACTATGATATGTGACAATATCAAGCAATTATCCACTACGGGGAAGCCACTTTGTTCTTAAGGGACCAGCTCCTGTTCATAGGCCCAACTTTCTAAGTGCCCAAGTAAAACCTTATTATACACCTTCCCCAGTATTGGTAATAAACTTATGGGTCTATATCAGGCAGGGTCCCTGGGGCAACCCTTCTTAAATATTGGGACAAGAATACTTGAGCTCCAGTCCCTGGGGACCCTCTTAGTTCTATTTATCTGGGTGAAGTAATTGGCAAGTAAAGGAGCCCACCAATCTGGACTAACCTGCAGAACCTCTGTGATCATGAAGTCGTACCCGGGTGCTTTATTGCACTTCAAAGATCTAATAGCTTCAACTATATCATTCTCACTTACAAGCGGATCAAAATCCAATTTCCCATTGAACTGCCTAAACCCGTTAGGGTAGCTATTCCAAACACATCTTCTTCATTACCCCTTGGATTATAAAAAGCTTATAAAAAAAGGCCATCCAGATTTCTTCCTCTATCGGCGGTGCTGGCCTCAATGTTTTTGAATTTAACTCACAATTAATTATATACCAAAACTGTCAAGAATCTTTCATAATTGCGGCCGTCTCCAGCCTGGCCCAGATCAAAGATATATGGTAGAGGTTTTTTGATTGAATTCAACTCTTATATTTACTTCTTTCTTCCAAAAACATGTGCCAGGAATCTTCGGTATATCTTTTAATCCAGTTTCTCTTGGCATGAATGCGTTTTTGCTTTACAGCTCTACACTCCTTATCATACCATTTGTTGAGTCAGCTGTGTGTGACCCCGACCTCACGAGAAAGGAAATCTAGACCCAATATAGATACAATTTTGTTAAGATCCCTAGAGAGACTCTATATCTTCTTCTCCTCCTATTACTATGCCATCTCTGACAGTGAGTAATTGTTGACTCCATAACAGGTCCAAGGTTGCAACCAGATGGAGTGAAGCCCATCTAATACGAGTTCTCCCTGTGCCTTCCCTCCTCACCCTTTGTTGCGGGGAGTCTGGAGCAGGCACCCTGGGTGTCTTAATCTCCACACTTTCTGGACATACTATATTCCAAAAACCCTCAAAAAGCTCCCAATACCATATAAGAATTGTGATATAATCGATAACACTCCTCCCCATGGAACTGATGAAAGTAAAGTCCCCCAGTAGGCCAAGGGAGCGCTGCTGGGATTGATGAACGGCTCCTCCTCCAGGTAGGTCTCTACTGCTCCTGAGGTGCTGTCATACTCCCTCACATAACTCTGCCTGGGCACCACTTCCACCACTGCCCTCAGACATGCTGCCTGCCCTGCTGTGCACGAGCCCATGCTCGCCAGAGTGCCCTTCACATATGAGCTGCTGCTGGCAATAGGTGTGCTGCTGCTGCTCAGCCTGCTGCTGGTGCTGCTACTGCTAGCGCTGGGGGCAGGGATAGACCCTGCCGACTGAAAGGGGTGGCTGCTCCCACTCCCACCATCCCCAGGGGTGTCCTGCTGCTGCTGCCTTGCACTCTCAAGAGACCACTCTTATTGCCGGACCCTCTCCACCAGGTCACCAATCCAGTGCTTATAGAGCACTGTCTGCCATGCCACACTGCCCTTGACCCTGGGTTCCAGCATTAATTTATTATTATTATTATTATTATTATAAACATTTATATAGCATCAGCAATGCACCCGGTGCTGCACAGAACATAGAAATAGATGTGGTCCCTGCCTGTGGCTTACAATCTAAAAGAATAAAACATACTAATCCCGCTGCAGGAGCTCATCGAACTGCGCCTTCAGCCCTGCCTTCAGCTGCCACACCAGGTCAACCGCCTCAGCCACCAGCTTCCTGCGCTGAGGGCCGCAATCCCGCCCCTGGAGAATTTCCTCAAACCTCCTGAGGAGATACTGGACCAGAAGGGTCACCTGGCTGATGGTGGCCGTGGAGGGGATGATGGTCTCCGTCATGGCCAGGAACTGTCTCAGCACGAAGACCATGTGAACCAGGATCTCCCATTCCACCCCACCGTAACCTGGAGGTGCCCCG
This sequence comes from Sphenodon punctatus, assembly GCA_003113815.1. NCBI lineage: Eukaryota > Metazoa > Chordata > Lepidosauria > Sphenodontia > Sphenodontidae > Sphenodon > Sphenodon punctatus. The sequence goes on from QEPC01008785.1 coordinate 843,244, forward strand.
CTGTCCATCACCAGTTGAATCTGATGTAAGGTGGCTTTCTGCTAGAGAAGCCGCTCGAGCATGAGGAATGTCGAATTCCAGCTGGTGGACACATCCTGCACCATCTGGTTCACTGGGGAGCCTTGCTCTGCCTACTTCACCCGGAGGAGGTCACTGCCCTTCATGCTCCGGTTAAAAGAACCGGCCAGCTTCCTCCCCCATTCGATCAGGGCGCTAAGGGTGCCTACCCCAATCCCCTTCTCCCCCAAGCCCAGAGCGTCCCTGACCACTAGGTGAAGGGTGTGTGCAGCGCAAGGGATGCTGGTGAAGCCCCCCTCGCGGACTGTCCTCAAAATGTTGGTCACGTTGTCCGACACAACGCATTCCTTGGTGAAGGGTGCACCTGGCGTGACCCACTCCCTCACCATGGTGGTCAGGGCTGCCTCGGTGTTCTGAGATGTGTGGGGGCCATCCATTACTTCTGCTTGAAGAAGGGCCCACCTATACCCTGCTTTGGGACCCCTCTTGCCACTGCCAAATGTTGCCTCTGGGTCCCACCACCAGTGCACTGTCACTGTCAGGTACGCATGCTGTACATTCCTACTCAACTACAGGTCTCTGGTGAAGTGGATGGTGGAACCCCCAGCCCTTGCCAGCTTCTCCCTCACCTGCTCCTTTAAAGCCCAGTACAGGGCTGGCACCACCTGCTAACTCAGGGTGGTGCGCTAGGGCAGATTTAAATGGGGGTCCAGGAATCCAATCGGGTGCCTAAACCCCAAGTCCCTGACCACTGAGAAGGGCTGCCCATCCAGAGCTATCATTTCCCCCAAGATGCGTGTGGCTTTCAGTTGAAAGCCACACCGCCCTCCACGTCCTGCAGCTGCCGATGGAATTGGCAGCTGCCCCCACCCCGGTTCCTCCATGGTGCACTGATGCTGATGCTGCTGCTGCTGCTCCCCCCTAGCAGTGATACCACTCCTGCTGCTAGAGGAAGCTGTTAGAGCTGTATGCTTGCCTTCTGATGGAGGCGGACAACTGGTCACTGCAGTCAGGAACCCACTGGCGTCCACTGCCCCTGCCTGCCCACTTAGCAGCAAAGTGCTGTGGCATCCCTTCAGGTGCCTTGCCATGGCAGTTGTGCCAAGGTTGTTGAGCACCTTCCCACTCTTCACCACCTTCTGGCACAAAGTGCACTGCACCTCCCTGGGATCATCCACCTGTACCAACTTAAAATGCGCCCATACAGAGGATTTTTTGCCCCCTCCTGCCTTCTGGCCTGCACCGGGTGATACACCGCTGACAGCGCTTCTGGGAGGGCAAGAACATGGTGGCAACACAGCTCTTGGAGGGACAGCTATCACCTCAGCACCAGACATCTCCTCCACAGGACTAGTGTCTGCCTCACTGTCCCCAATCTGAGTGAAGTCCCGTGAAGGGGAGCACTGGGACCCTGAGGCTGATGGACTGCCCACAATGCTGCTGCCACTCTCCCTGTGCCCCCTATAGCTGTTGCTGCTGCTGCTCCTCTCCCTGTTGCCATTGTCCAGGGATTGGGCCTTGCCTCTAGCAACCGGGGTGGAATCCACCAGTCCTGGACTGCTGGGGATTACCTCAATAATGGGGGTTGGGGACATTGGTGGCCTTGGAGGAGCATCTGACCCCGAAGAACCTGCTCCTGCAGCTGCAACAGAGAAAGCCACAGCCTCCTGGACTGCAGCCCTTCCAGTGCCCTGCGTGGCAGTGGAGGACGCTGGCAGGAGGCTCCGCCAAACCACATTCCTAGTGCCACTGCTGGGAGCCTCTGAAGCCTGACTGCCAAAATCAGGCCTGTGCAGTTTGGGGCATGGTGATTGGCTCGGGCTGCTACTGATGCCTGCTACCACTCTGCTGGCATGGCCCCTGCCACCTCTGCCACGTGCCCTATTGCCCGCCTTACGGGCAGCAGACCAGCCCATCCTGCTTCCCTTCTCCATTTCTCCCACCCAAAGAATGCACATGAAGATTTTATATATATTTTTTTTTTATTTATTCAAATCTGTAATCTAATATTATATATATATATATATATATATATCTACACTAACTCTAACTGCTATAAACTATTCTAAAACCTATGGAAATAAATGGAATATTATCTAATATCTACAAAGACCTATTCCTACAAACACACTATAAAATATTAAAACTGAAT